>CAUYQV010118375.1:0-55935 GCA_963574575.1 Galagoides demidoff
AAACAACAATGATGGCTGCAACCAAAAAATGGCTGGGCGTTGTGGCGGGCGCCTGTGGTCCCAGCTACTTGGGAGGTGGGGGCAGGAGACTCGCTTGAGCCAAGGAGTTGGAGGTTGCTGTGAGCTGTGATGCCATAGCACTCTGCCCAGGGGGATAGCTTGAGGATCTGTCTCAAAAAAGAAAGAAATCCACAAGTAACAGCATCTACCACAATCACAAGTGAAAAGTCTTAGTGGTAGTAGAGATGCAAGAGCTCAACAGAGAAATAAAAGTGAGCTGACACTTCTGAAGAGTTGTTCAAACTCACGGTGAACAGTTTAATTTACATCCTAGATTATGTTAACCTTATTCCTACTACTAAATTGATGTATTTATATACTGCCTTTTCTCCACAGATTGAAATGGAAGAAAGCAGTCTAATGTTTTTATTTTCTCCTCCCTCTTTCTAAACATACAAATGCAAAACAGAAAAATAACACACATAAAAAAGAGAAAGTAGGCTCAGCGCCTGTGGCTTAAGCAGCTAAGGCACCAGCCACATACACCTGGGCTGGTGGGTTCGACTCCAGCCCGGCCCACCAAACAACAATCACGGCTGCAACCAAAAAATTGCCAGGTGTTGTGGTGGACACCTGTAGTCCCAGCTACTTGGGAGGTGGAGGCAGAAGACTCGCTTGAGCCCAGGAGCTGGAGGTTGCTGTGAGCTGTGATGTCACGGCATTCTACCCAGGAGACAGCTTGAAGCTCTGTCTCACAAAAAAAAAACAAAAAAAAAAAAAAAGAGAAAGAGAGAGAGAGAGAGAGAGAAAGTAGGAAAACCCTTTTTGTTAAAGGCAGTGGAGCCAAACAGGAGGTAAGAGACTTCTCTGTGCAGAGCAACTTGGCCCCAAAGACAAGCGCAAGGCAAAGAACCGACTAGACATAGTGATGCTGATAAAATGAAGTGCTGGAGGAAGAAGGTCTAAATATAAAGTGTCCCAAGTACAATCCTTGCATCCAAAATTAATGAAATAAAATTGAAAGGGAAAAAAGCAATTTCTGAGTTTGGACTCTGGGATACTGCCACAGGAACCTCAAGCAGGAAACAGCCACTTTTGCCCATTGTGGCTGTAGTGTTGTCCCTGATGTCCCTCTTAGAAGGGACCATCAGAAAGGGGGAGTGGGAGGAAAACCTGGCCTGCTGAACCAAGACATGGGAGGGCCCTTAAATAACCTAGGTAACCAATGACCAATAGAAAGAGACCAAAAAAAAAAAAAAGAAAGAAAAAGACCAACAATGACCAATAGAAAACGGCAATATAGCTAGGCGGCTCCCAGAGGCCAATGACAGACTTGCAGCCAATTTCAAACGGAGTGCGTATTTAAAGCCCTGCAAGCCTTTGTTTCTGTCTCTCTCACCTTTTATCTTTCACTAAATGGACTCACTTCCAACTCTCCTTGGAAATGCTCTAAACTTCTCCTTTTTCTTCCTAAATAAAATCTCTCTTTGTTACCCCGAAACTTGTGTAGGCTACTTTTGCTTTATCCACACTGCTCTAGTTTTATTTTCGTTTTCTGCTCACTTTTGCTTGCGATTACCACCAGGCCTCAGTTGAACTTTCTAGCTCAGCAGAGAAATTGAACCAGGTCAAATGGGTTCTGGGAACTGGGACCCCAGCCTCCACAAACCTCAACTTTGGAAATCATCATTGCTCTCAAAAGGGGGGTTCCCCTTGCTGCTTTTCCTCTCTTACAACAGGAAGGGAATCCAATTAGATGGGGTCATCTGAGCACTGTGATTAGATAACACTGTTCTTAATATAAAACCTAAAACATTTGCTATTTGGTCAAACCAGAATTACTTACTTCCATGGGTCACAGTAACAGATTTTAATTGTAGGAATTTTCCAGTGAAGAAAAATATAACAGAGTAATATTTTGCTTTTTTTATTAATAACTTGATTGTTGCAGGGAGATGCTATTATTAATCTAAGTAAGACCCTTTTGAGCAAAGAATTTCCTCTTTTGCAGACATCTTCTATTTTGTTACATTAACTTTGTTTAAGAAGATGTCAATTTTCACTTTAGATCCTCTGGCTGGAGCAATATAATTTGTTGGCAAACTGAGACCTTGGATGTACTGGGAGCAATGGGTATAAACTACTCCCAGTTAAACCTGGTCACCATATGTAGGGCATTTTCTCAGTGACCTTGCTGTGTTAATTATACACCATTAATTATCCTTTCAAGTATAAGTTTTAAGTCAAATTTTTCTGGTGTAAAAATAACTGAAGCAACTTAAACAAGCTTAAGTCAAAAAGCAAAGGAGTAAGATTTATTTAAAGACTGAGGACAATCCCATGGAATCCAAGAGCAGAGAACACAGCAGGTCTCATGTGAGATCTTTGTGTTGCCAGGCATAGGGAAAGCCCTGGGAACCAAGGTTATTTACCAGCTGGTGGTCTGTGTACTCTCTCTGCTTGAGTCTTTTCTTTCTTTGAAACCACAAATAAGAAAATTAGTGGGAAACTCTGAGGTGCATAACAATGCTTTCTTAGAATACACCTCATGCAGACTGGCTTTGTGGTATCTCAATTCTTGAACTTATCATAGTCAACTATGCAAGGAGCTTAAGTTATTTTCATGACTCACTACTTTCTGTTTAATGTAATTTCTTATGGTGACAGAAAAGAAGCCATATTCAGTAAAATAATTTAAGGAGGGTTTTTTTTTCTGAGCCAAATTTGAAGACCATGACCCAAACCACACCCAAGGGGCCTTGATCATGTGAAGTTGAGGTGGAGGGGTTAGAGTTTGGTTTTGTACATTTTAGGGAGACAGAAATTACAGGTCACAAGTCAATATGTGGAACACATATCGGTTTGGCCCCAAAGGTGGGCCATCTGGAAGAGGGGGAGCTTCCAGGTGATAGGTAGGTTTGGAGATTCTTTTGCTGACATTGACTGAAAGAGTTAGGCTTCATCTAAAGGACCAGGAGTCAGTGAAAAGGAAGGCTTAACACAAGGGTCTGCTAACAAGAGACAAAGTACAGGACAGACTCAAGTGGTTCCTTGTGTATATTGAGGACCTGCAGGTAGGTCTTGCAGAGCCTTAAGCCTGTGAATCACAGAGGACATCTCTAAGAAGGGGAGGGGGCATGCTAAAGCATGTCTGATCTCCTTTTCATGGCTAGAAACTCAGTTTCAGGGATCCTCTTGGCCAAGAGTGGGTCCAGTTTATCAGCCACCTAGGGAGAACCTTAAGATTTTATTTTGGTTTATAATTAACTGCATTTTTCTTTCCCAAGGGGGCTCTTGGAAATGGAGTAGGAGTGGGGTGAATCTCAAAGGACAACCCTGTGTAATGAATTACCCAATCCCCACCCCCAACACACACATACACCCAGAATGCCAGTAGTGTTTCCACTGAGAGGTGCTTAAACATAGTATGATGGTATCTTGTTTACAGGATCCTAATGTGGCTTGAGAGGGTGCATACTTCTCTGTAAGTAGGCTCTGATGACAAAGAAGTACCTTTAGTGGTCTTCAGTAGAAAAATAAAAGTTATACTAGATGAATGATTTCTTTTGCTCCATACCTTTATAACACTAGCTAAGCCAGATAGCACTAAGAACTATTCATGGTTCCAGCACACTAAATGTGGGCCACGGTAACAAAACCTGAAATAATAGCACTGAAATAGATGACACTCTCACACCCTCAGGACACCCTGACCTTCAAAAAGCAAATGTTAAAACTCCCCAGACTGAGGTGAGTGTCCTGTGCTTGCTGACAAGGCAGTGGGTGTTAAAAATAACCTATTTTGATCTCTGAGATATGTCAACCAATCTTATCAAAGCATTTTTCAAATGTCAGACCCCTCTGTCACCTGACTTCCATTGGCTTCCCAATCTGCTATTTCTCATACTGATCTCAGGGGACGTTTGGTCTATAAACTACATACCCCCAGTTCTAGAGAGTTGAATTGGCTTGGTTAGGAGGTCTGTAATTACCTTTAGTGAGAGACTGGGGGCTTGTCATGTCATAGATTCTTGACCTGATCAGCTATTAAGCTAGAGCCCAAATGAGAGCCTGAAGCCCAGAACCTAGCACCCTCCCCCACCTCTGGGCACATCTCGGGCCTCTTCCTCTCTTCCCTGTGGTGCTGTGACTCAGCCACTGCAGCGATGGGTGGATGGATGGAAACTTGGCTCCCCATCCTGCCCCTCCACCCCCTTCCCTCCCCATCCCCAGCTAATCCCTTGGAGAATACTTTAAACTGCTCATATCTGGTATCAGGAGACAGGGAGGAGGTTTACATTGACGTCTTCTGGTGTTATCTAATAGCTTTCCTGAATGACAAAGGAACAAGAAATCCTGAGGTGCAAAAATAAGATTCATCAGCGTCATCAAACTTCAAAGCAGAATAGCCTCTTCATTCTTCTTCATTATTAATGAAGTCAAAAGAGAGTCTGAAGTTTCGATCCAGGAAGCACCAAGGGTAAACATGCTAAACCATCTTTGCTCTCAGGTTCAGAGCTGACACACCGCCCGTGGCAGGCAGTTCAGTGGGTGAGCATCTGGCCTGGGACCCAGGTGTGTGCAAGCTCACTGTGGGTTCAGGCAGGAGCCTCGGGCACTGGCCTGAGGTGGGAGCAAGACCAGTCACTGGCACATTTTCCTAGACAGAAGTCAGGGCAAGGACCACACTCAGATCTGCATGGTCATAGAAGTCCCTGCAATATAACTGTTAGTGTTCTCCTCCTTCCAACCAGATGATCACTTCTATTTTTCTGGAACACTGAATTAAATGGTCTTTATCTTTATCCTGTGAACTCATGCCATTTGAACACCAATTGTAGTCACTGACATTATTCAGTTCATTGAACATTGAGATCTTTTGGCTTTTTAAGGTGTAATCATTGAAAATAAAGATTATGGTGGATCTTCCTATCTTGAATATCTTTGGTAGATATTCAAATTTTTCTCATCTGAAGTCCTGTTTTGTTTTTAGCTTTTCATTCTTTTACACTGAGTCAGACATTGGACAAGTTTTTAATTGCTTTAATTTAAAATGTCTAACATTAAATGAATGGTGTACGAGGTGTGAAACTGATGAAAGGAAATCTGGTGGTGGCTGCTCAACTGGTTCATTATGTGGTAGTTTGAGCTACATTGAAGCTATCCATAAGTCTTGGGGGTTGGGGATGCCAGTTTCCCAAACCCGGTTGACCTGGTTTGATTACTTAGCTGAACTAGAAAGGCCAACCAAGGCACAATGTAACCAAAAGCAAAAGTTTAGTGGAAACTGAAAATAAATCCGAGTGGCACCAGCAGTGTGGATAGGAAGCAAAAGGAACTTACACAATTTCAGGGCAACAAAGAGAGATAATATTTAGGAAGAACAAAGAAAGTTTAGAGCATTTCTCAAGTAGGGTGACCAGACATCCCACTTTTTAACAACTTGTCCCATGTTGTTTTAAAAAAGTCCCGATTTTTGGAAAGAATGCACAAATGGGTGGGAGAACAGGAAGGGAATATACAGTTTTCGGCTACCATGTGCCTATTTTGCCAGAATATGAGTATTATATTATTTTTGTTAATTTTATAATGTTAAACTGTAATAACAACAAATAATTGTTGAGAAGTGATTATCGAGAACTGCTTATCAAACTTTGCATTGTTGTCAGGCCCTGCCCTGCCCTGTCCCCTGCCCTGCTGCCACCCCCCTCCATGTTGTCCCGCTTTACAAATGTTAAAATCTGGTCACCCTATTCCAAAGAGAGTTGGAAATGGGTCCCTCTAGTGAAGGAGAAAAGGTGAGAGATGGCTTGGTGCCCATAGTTCAGTGGTTAGGAGGCAGGTGGGTTCAAACCCAGCCCAGGTCAGCTAAACAAGGACAACTGCAATAAAAAATAGGCATTGGGGCAGGTGCCTGTAGTCCCAGCTACTTGGGAGGCTGAGGCAAGAGAATTGCTTAACCCCAAGAGTTTCAGGTTGCTGTGAGCTGTGATGCCACAGCACTCTACCAAGGGTGATATAGTGAGACTCTGTCAAAAAAAAAAAAAAAAAGAGGTGAGAGAGACAGAGATGTAAAGGCCTGAAGGGGTTATTACTTTCTTGAAAGTGGCTGCAAGTCTTTCCCTGGCTTCTCTGCACCTCCAGGCAGTATTGCCTTTTTCTACTGGTCATTCATGGTCTCTTTCTATTGGTCATTGGTTACCTAGATTACTCCATACCCACTTATTTATGGGCCCTCTAGACTTCCCTGTTCCACCGGACAGGTTTCCCTCCCATGCCCCTTGAAGTCCCTTTCTTAGTATCCCTTCTCAATAAGCACACACGAATTTATGTGCACAAATTTATCCTTCCAAAGATGTCATCCCTCAGGTCATCCTTTGTCAAAGACGATCACTCAGTCTCTCTCCATGAGATTCTGACTTTACTGTCTTGACAACTTGTTGGCTGAGCCTCCCACGTTTTGTGTCTGCACCTTCTCCCGACTAGCCCTTAGTGAGATGACTCATTGATGTTGGGATACAATCTAGCTATACAATAGAGTTTTTCTCTGCGTGAAGCTGGACCATCCAAAAGGAACTTTTATTCACACACATGGCATAATTAACACCAGTGATCTAACTTATGCACAAACTTCACTCACTGCTTAAATAAACAACCCACCTTTATTTTTAAAGTTGTCCTTAATAGGTCATGCTTCAGTGTCTTTTCTTCCATAGTATCTAAAACTGACCAGCCAGAGTATTTTGAGCCAAGACAATACAACTTAGGGAATTATAAGTGATGTTGTCCGTATTCCCATAAATCTTTGCAGAAAAATACTCTACTTATGCTGTCAAAAGAAACATTTGGGTAGTTTTACTGGTTCTAAAATACAAGAAAGGTGTAGTTGGAGCAAAAGGATTTTGTTTCCAATCATACCCTCTGTGTCTTTGGTCTGTGTCTTTATAATTACTGGCCTACCTGGCATGTGTCAGTGTATCCAGTGAGGGGTAGATGGGCACTAATCAGCCTTAGGCATGGTGACCCAGGCTCACTACTCTGAGTAAAGCTGTAGTGTGCGTGGGCTTATCATGTGTCCACCTGGAATCCAGGCTGTAGAGCAAGAATAGCTTCGGCTATGTGTCAAGGAGTACCCAGGACGCCACAACTGTGGTCCCAGGAACCAAAGAGATCTGTGCCTGTAGCTGCTTCTGTATTCCCGGAATTGCTTATCTAACCCTTCCCTTGCTTTCCAGCTCATTTGCATGTGACTTTTTTTTTTAGCTACTCCCTGTCTGTTCACCTGTCAGTATCTTGTTCTAGGAAAGCCTTTATTAGATAAATGAAAAAGGATGGATACAAATCAATAATTTAGGATAAATATCTTGTCACTAAGATAGGAATAATAAACTCCATCAACTAACATGAGTTAGGACAAAAGGCAAATTATATGAAATAAAAATAGTCTGACTACATATAGGAAGAACATCAGCACACCAGCATCCTTTGTCCTAGTACCCAGCCTTTCCTCCTGGTCCACACTCTCACCAGAGGGCCCATGTCCCAGCCCTTGCTATTCAAGTGTGGGCTCATTGAGTATTTCAGAGGAAGTCTCAGTTTCTTGGGTCTTCATTTTTGTGCTGAACTTCCAAAATGTTGAGATGAGTCTGGGGTTGGTGACACTACTTGCTCATGACCACAGATTCTCTGTCATCAACCCACCCCCTTGATTTCTATCCTGTCTCAAAGCATGGATGCTGAGCCTTTTAAACAACTTGAGGGCTTACAGACTTATAGCAGGATGTATAGGAATGAGATTGTCTTGAACTCTGGGGTGAATCTGACTTCTTAGTATGGAAAATAAATTCACTTGAGATAATTTACCTCCTTGGAATTTTAATAAGGAATAAAATATGAACTTTCAGTAATTGATTTCCATTGAATATAAATAAAATAGGATTTAGGGGGAGATGATGGTCCATGGTTAGAGCCTAGCCTGGTAGCTTTGTGCCTACAGATACAGCTAACACCAATTTGGACCTTAAGGGGCAGAAATTCCAGCTTACAGTTGGGTTCTTTGAGTCAGTTCTGTGCCTAGGGTATGGGAGGGCAGAGTCGGGGCCCTCAACCAGAAGCCATGGCAGTGGGCAGGTGACCGAGCCATCTCCAGGTTCCGTAGCTGTCCTGGGAGGGGCAGGACAACCTCTTCCCCAGACTGTCCATTTACTCTCCCTCTTGGTCCTGCTAACCCCCCTCACAGCCACACTTTCCCAACAACTGTCACAGTACTACACTTCCGACAGTAAAGATTCACTGCTTAGTGTATGGAGGCAGAAAAGATGTTCACTTTTCCCTGGGAGTATAGCAGGGGCCAAGATTATTGCCAACTGAGTGGTTAAGTATTTTTCCCCCAGCAGCCCTCTGCAGGGAGACTGCTCCTTCACTCTGCTCGGCAGCCTTAGTTCCCATAGAGAAAAGGGCAAGAGTCTGGACAGTCCTGAAAGGCAGAGTCCAGAAGGTCACTCCGGAAGGGTAGATCTGAAATGTACTGCATGGAGAAACTGCAGGAGGGAGAGAGAGCCCAGAAGGAAAGCTGGGAGACAGTTCTTGAAGATCAGTTTTTAGCTATTTTTCTGTTTCATCACGAAACGTTTCCTAACACCCATTTTACCACCTTATTTAAGTTCTCAGAGAAAAGTGCTTTTTCAAGCCTCTCTTGTTGGATTTTTATTTCTTTTAAGATAAATGCTAAGGATAGAGCACAAAGTCTCAGGTTTACTTTCATTCCGTCTACATCTCAGGGAGAACTGTGAGAGTCACTCAAGTAAGAGCAAGTTTGGGTGAGATGGGCTGCGGCACGAAGTGGGCAGTGGGGTCCAGAAGGAAGCGTGTGTGATAAGGCATCTGGACACATTTTCTCTCTCTGGTCCACCCTGGGTCAGTGCCACCGGCATCCTTGTTTTTGGCCCGCTGCGTGCCCTTGCTGCGTCAGAGGAGTACCCAGGCAGCTCCCACCAGGGAGCGGATCCGTGGCAGCTGGGCACAGGGCACAAGGCCAGCTGCCCTCAGCTGCCAGCACATCAGGCCCTGTCCACCATCCAGCCTACCAGGAAGTCAGATCCCCCTCTGTTTCTTCCCCACCACTGTCCCAGGAATGACCTTGTGGAATGGTCCACTGGCAGAAGCACACTGCAGCCAGCTTCTCTCTCCCCTGAAGTCAGCCTCGGGCCATAGGCTCCATGAGGCTTTTCTGGGTTCAGCCCCTGAGGCAGGGACAGAGGAAACTTGGGCAGAGGAGGCGGACACTTAATTGCAAATCTGGCTCTGCCTCGGTGGTGTTTTCAGAAAACAGCTCCTGGCTGGACAAAGGGAGAAAACCTTCTGTGGAAAATGCCTGTCGTTCATGTTCCTGGCAGATAGGCAAGTATTTTTATGGCGCAAACGTAGCTCTGATTGTTCACTCAACCAACACAGACAGAACCTCCGTCAGGACACTGGCCGCAGAGTGTGCCAATTGGCAGACTGGCTGCAGACAAGGAGGGAAGGGTGATGTCCCCTGCTGAGCAGTGGAGGGGTAAAGACCTGCGCCCCCCCCAACTTAAGGATGCAATGATTTCTCTCATACCTAAAGGAACCTGGGAGGCATTAGCTAAATTGATCCCAAATGTAGTGGGTTGAACCACATCCCCTAAGAGAAATAAAGTTAAAGACCCAAATAGTAGTACTTCAGAAAGTGAGCTTATGTTTGGAAGTAGGGCTACTGAGGATGTAATTAGTTAAAATGGGTCCATACTAGAATGTGCGTGGATTTCATATGATTGGTGTTCTTACAAGAGGGGAATGCCCTGTAGGGAAACGGAGTCGCCTGGGGAGATGATGGCCACGGGTCAGGTGGAGGGAGAGATTCTTCTGCAGACCAAGGAAGACCATGGAACTCCAAGCACTGCCAAGAAGCTCTAGAAAGAGGTAAAGAAGGATTCTCCTCTGGGTATTCACAGAGACCAGAGCTCTGTCAACAGCTTGATAGAACACTTCTGGTCTCCAGAACTCTGAGAAAACAAATTGATGTTGTTCTAAGATGCCCACTTTGGGGTATTTTGTTATGGCAGCCCTAGGAAACTAACATACTGGTCAGTGATGGCTTGATAATTGTCACTCTGAGCTGGCAAGTGTGCAGAGGTAACCTAGCAGTGACCCTAATCAAATGTCCTGCCAGGAGCACCAGGCAAAAAGCACGTGCTATAAAACTGCTTTTTGTTTTGTTTTTCTGCCTCGCCAAAGATACTTCTCCTTCACTCCTTTGCTGGCCCTTGGGGGAATTTGTAGTCTTTTTTTTTTTTCATATTAAATAGACCAAGAGTCAATGGTTGTCACCTAGTCCAATAATAAATGTGCTAACTCCTTGAAACTTTGCCCTGTGAATTAGACTTGTGGGACAAGAAAACAGTCCTTGCAAGTAAAACACTCAATAATCACTCTTTGGTTTCAAAAGGAAAAGTCCTAATTATTCCAGAAGGAAAACATGGTTAGGCAAGAGGGCCTGGGAAACTGGTCATGTCATCTTTGGACTTTATTCACCCACTTCTGATTAAAGTTTGGGGCTGAGTGAATGTAGCCTTAGCTTTTAGCCCAGCCATGAACCACCAAAGAGACCTTGAGTTGTTCTACAAAGAAGGCCAATTTGACATCGCTTTGGAGATTAAATGGAAGGCAGAATTGGCTGGAGAGAGTGGCAGGGTAGAGACTGTCATGTAGGCGTGATGAAGTTGCTGCTGGAGCCAGGGCAGGATGATGAAGGTGAAAGGGACAGAGCAGGTTGCAGGGAAAGAATCAACTCAAACATCAAGAGAAAAAGAGGTTCCAAAACTACAACAACATTCTGGATCAGGCGAGGAAATATTTAGGAGAATTTTCCTATCATCTCCTCTGAGGGACAGAGGGCTTGTTTGACTGATTTAAAAACATCTAGATATTTAGAAATATTTTAGACATCTCATAAAATCAAGTGCGGTCCAAAATAGGACAATTCAAGGCTCAAAAACTGAAAAAGATTATATAATAAACAAAGGAATAGGTCTTACCAACCTCCTGCTTAAAAAGAAACTGTTATAATACGATTGGAAACTAAGGCAAAAGGAGAAATAATCCTTAGTTTTTACTGTGTACACATGAAAACTCATCTAAGGACAAACTTTGTCCTAGAAGTGAGCTAGAGAATTATTTATTCCATTAATCTAAGACGATTCTTTCTATGAGAAAATGTTTCTATATATATATCTCTTGCTCGAGGTATGTAGGCATATTTACTTATATGTGTTTTTATACGAGGTCAGACAATTAAATTCACTAATTCATCCCAGAAAAAGTGCTACATACCACGTTGCTGAGTATTGATTGCTACCTTCAAAGGACTTCCTTTGGGAAGCTATGCGCTGACACCAGGGCCTACTCCACCCTTCAAAGCACGTTTTTTAGGATAAGTTTGCAAACTTAATTGTCTGATCTTGTATCTGCATAGTTTCTTCCAAACTAGTTGGGCTGAAATGAGGTTCAGTATAAAGTTTGTGAATGGATTCTCTGATTTCTGTGATCATGATCATATCCCTGAGAAATACAGGTTTGTGAGAAGGAGCCAGCTAAAACACACGCATGGTTTTACATGTGAATAGTTTCTCCCTTACCCACTGTCAAGTGGTTGAGCCAGAGAAGCAGCTCTGGGTGGTAATCAAAAGACAGTCGTCGGTTCCACAGTCTTACGCAGCAGCAGGAAACAAAGATGGTGCCTTTAATCCTCCCAGGGTGTAATTATTCCACAAAAGTCCCGACTAATAGAGAGGTCTCCTTGCCATCATTAGACTTCTCTCAGTTTAGGATATAAGTCTATGCCGAAAGTCATTCACTGGAATTGCTGGTTTCTCTATCAGTGTGTTTGTAATCTGAGCTCTGCGGTGGTGAATTCAGTACCTGAGTGCCCCGAACCTTCCCTTTGGCTCTCCCTTTGTGCAAAGCCTGCTTCTGAATGAACTTGCACGTCACCTCCTGTTCTGCTTTTGTGTGTGTTCCCAGAAAACAGCAGGACTGTTCTCTTGGACTGCTGAGATGTCTCTAAGTTCAAGAATTTGTTCCATTAACTGTTTTTTCCCTCTACAGTTTCAAAGATCCTTAGCTGTTTTTCTTTTCTGGTGTCATAACCACTGATGTGGATGTCACCCAGTCTGCTGGTAAAGACAAAGCTGTCTCATCAGGCCACCTAATTTTATGCGTCCTCCCTCTACCCCTGAGGCTATGGGACATGTTGCCATATTTCCCAAAATCAATTGTTTAAATAATGAGCAAAACGACTGACCTGGAGGTTCACAAGGATGAATACAATTAAAAATGAGAATTGTATCTGTAAATGAAGTTTATAGAACAGTGTTAATTTTCTCTTTCTCTCTCTTCCCCTCTTCCACATAGGCAAACACGTATTTATTGGCTAGAAATATATAAACTTCCACATTATCCAAATAACCAACTACAAAATAATATAGAAAAAGATCTAGTCCAATCTTCGTTAATATTTGTTGGACACCTCTGTAAGCCAGTGTTGCCTGACTCCACTACCCACTCCTGGATTTTGCTCAGCATTTTTAAAAGAGGATTTGGCTAACCTGCAGGAGGCTTAGCCTTGGAAAATCTTGTCCCTTGATCTCCCTTGTAATCTGTGTATTTGAGCAATTGGAATTTCTCAGGGGCCAGAAGGGAAAACAGTAGCCAAGCTGATGTATGGCATCAGAGGCCAACTCGACCTCTTTTTGGTGGTTGCATGAGATTAGCGAGAAAATCACCCTTCGGTTTAGGAACACCTAGACACCCACCTACCTGCTCTCCTAAGAACCCACATTCTGCCATCTTTCATTCCTCCTTTCTTTCTTGTTTTTCCTTCCTTTTCTTGTTTTTAATGAACTTTAGATACAGAGAAGTGTCTGAATAACCAGTCTCCATGTATGCTGCACTATCAGATACAGTTACCCAGGCTGTTTCTTGTTTCATCTGAGTGTAATCCCTCCCCCTTCCCTCTGATGCCCACTGTCGTCCCTTGCTTATCATGCTCCCCCCAGCGTGTCTGCCATGTCTTCCTTGGAGATGCATGTGTTTGCAGCAGGCCCCGCTCCTTGTCCTTACCTGTGTGTAGCAATAGAGTTTATAGGTAGGTATTGGGTATAACTACACGACTTAGTTTTGACCAGTGGAATATGAAATGATGTGAGTGACTTGTAGATTGCCCCTTTACAGGGCAGAAGCACATCCTTGCCTTTCTCTCTCCCCCTTCCCACTGGCAGTGTTGTGACAGTGGTGGAAAAAGATCACGCAGTCATGACAGAAGCCGTGAGTCAGGAGTGGCAAAGGAAACAACCAGAAGCAGCTGGTGTCCCTGGTGACTTTGCGCCACCATATGCCCCTGGATTGCCTACCTGAATTCTTACAGAAAAAAGGATCACTCCACTTTAATCCATAACTATTTAGAGTGCTTCTGTTACAGCCATTGATCCAACTTCTAAACTAATACAGCGTGCTTGCAAAATACGTTGGGGTATTTAATATGTCTGCATGTGTTTCGAATTTTAAACAGTGTTGTTCTGTTTCTTAGGTTTTTCACTCAGCACTGTCTTAAAAAAAATCTATATTTGCTGCACAAAGCACACCCAGTTCTTGTTTCTGAGGCTGCAGAGCAGAGCATTGTGTGAAGCTGCCACATGCTTCTCACACGGTCACTTGGTGATAGACACCTGTGGCTTCCAGCTTCTCTCCCCCACAGACAACACCATCGTGATAGCCTTGGTGATGTGTTTTTTTGAACCTTTAACAGAATTTCTCTTCGGTACATGTATGAAGGGAACAATTGCTGGTCATAGAGTTTTCTCAGTTTTCATTCCATGAAGTTCTGCCAAATCATTTTTCAGAATGGCTGTACCTGTCTGCCCCTCCAGGAGCAAAGCCCAAGGAGTCTGATTTTTCAATATCCTTGCCAATGCCATGTATTATGTAAGGTTCTAATTTTGGCCAACCTCAATGATGTATTTTTGTTTGCACTTCTGTGATTATTAATGTGTGTGTAACTGTGCATATGCTTGTAAGCCATTTGAGTGAGTGTTCCCTTCTGCGAATTGCCTCCTTCTGCCCTTTCCCCCCTTCCTAGTATACTCTTGACATTCATTTCTGTTGTTTTAGTCCCTTGTACCCCGATCTTTCAAGGCAGATAACTCTTGCTCCTTATTCACTGAGACGCTGTAACCATTTGATATCAGTTCCCACCTTGGTCTGCAACCCATATCCCATTCCCACATGGGCATGCACCCCCAGGCCAAGCTCAGTCTCACTCCTGACACTTTTAATGTCCCTGAGCTGCCAAGTGTCCCCAGCTTGCAACAGCTCCCCAGATGAGCCAACATTCCCTCCCTCTGCTCTCCGTAACACCCTGGCCCTATTTCTCCCCTGTATCCTCCTTTGCTTCTTCTGTAGTTAAGGAGCAGAGAGGAAGAGGATGGGATTTGGGATTTGGATTATGCAGCCAGTGGCTAACACTCAGTTTGACATGCAAATGTGGATGAAACTTTAAATGAGAAACTCTTAAGGTCCTTCCTCATTCTAAAAAGTCCAACTCTTCAAAGTACATGTGTATTTTTGTGGGGTTTTTTTTCTTTTCTTAAACGAAGAAGTTTCCATTGGCTTTTCCTTTTATTTTCAGCTTAGATTTTCTGTATTCTAAGTCCTATAGTCCTGGCAGAATGTCAGCCCATGGAAATCAGTACAAAATATTCTTCGCAGTTAAACACAGGAAAATCTTTTAAGAAAGAGGAAGGCTGTACCAATGCTGGAGATCCCTGGGGTTGACCAGGGCAGTAAAGGGGAAGTAAAGAGGGCGTTCTTTATCATAGAACGACAGCCTCTTTGCCGTCACTTCTGGCCCTTATCACGGCTCACTGCTCACACCAGCAGGCTGGCAGTTATGCTGTCAGTGTCTTAACCTTTTACTCTTCTGCTGCTGCTGCTTAGGAAAACTCTAGCCCTGTATTCAGCCACTCGTCCTCCTTCTCTACCGGTGTTGATTGAGGTTTTTGACAAATCTGTGCTCTCTCACCTCAGGGGGGCTTTCCACTCGGTTTGGCAATGTTCCCATGGTCTGCAGACAGCACCCACCCACCAGAGTGGCTCCTTCCAACTCCCCCTCTCGCTGTCTCTCTCTTTCCCTCTCTCTCGTTCCCTGTTCCTTTCTTCAAGTCTGCTTCTTCCTTCACCCTCTATACATCTTAACCTGCTTGACAGGGAATGAGGGACAGGATAACTCATCCAAGCCCTCGGTCCCTCTCCCTTAATTTATTTGCAGCTCATCTGCCTTACCTCTTTATAGCAGTGTCTCCTGCTAAATGTCTCTGCTTTTGCTGGTGATTCTCACCTGGAGAAGATCTAATTCCCTCGTTGTATAAAAATATTTTGTATCCCTCTTCTCCTTTGCTATTGAGAAATGAATATAACCTACCTAGTCACATAGTTATTTTTACTTAGTTTAATGCAATAATTATACAATAAAGGGAAAAATTAAAGAAAAATAATGTGCATGTCAACATGTAAATGCTTGGATACTACCACACTGGCATACATAATTAGGTAGACAAAGGCCTGCCCCTACTGAAGGATCACTGGGTGATAGTTATGAATTTATAGACTGATATAGATGCTTGGAACTCAAATAATGGGAGAAAAATTGCCATATCAAAACCACAAACAAATCTTGCTAAAACACCCAGCAAGACACAGTACATGTACAATCTTCTCTTGACTTATACCATAGTTGCACCCTTAGAAAATTGAGTTGGTTTATATGAAAAAGAGTTAAGCTCTAAACTCACCTAATTCTAAGCAGGTTTTTGCCATCCTGACTACCAGCAGGGTCTTTTGGAAGCTATTTGGGGTGTGGAAACAGTCTTCATTATGCCATTCATTGCAAGACATAACACATCCTTGGACTCTGCCGCCCCATGCCTTAATACTTCCCAATGGCTGTGACAACCCAAACTTTCACACATTTCCAAAACGCCTCCGGGGATAGCCACCTCCTTTGTGTAGAGACCTGCTGGTCTGTGTTCTGGGTCTGTCTCCAGTGGCTTAGTTTTATCAGTTATCCCTTTGTTTTCACCTTCTCTACTTGCTATTCACCCTTAATTCTGTGTCATAGCAAACACCTTGCTCCCTGTAACACTAGATCCTCCTCTGGCCAGTGTGCCATCTCACTCCTACTTGCACAGCTAAACATCACAGCAGCTCACCCCTGCTGTACCTTCTCTCACGTCTTCCATTTGCTCCCTGGCCCACTGCTCTTTTTCTTTGGCCTCTATTATGTCAGTGAATTTGTTCTTGACTGAATTACCTGTAATCTTCTAGGTCCTGGTTTTTTATTTTTATTGTTTTTTTGTCTTTTTTTTCTTTTGAGACAGAGTCTCAAACTGTCACCCTGGGTAGAGTGCTGTGGTGTCAGAGCTCACAGCAACCTCAAACTCTTGGGCTTAAGCAATTCTTTTGCCTCAGCCTCCCAAATAGCTGGGACTACAGGTGCCTACCACACACCTGGCTATTTTTGTTGTTGTTGCAGTTGTCATTTTGTTTTAGCTGGCCCAAGGCAGGTTCGAAACTGCCACCCTTGGTGTACGTGGCTGGCGCTGAGCTATGGGTGCTGCCTGGTTTTTTTTCTTTTTAATTGGTTGTTATTGTTTTCCCTTCATAGTCCCTCTTTTTCTGCCTAGCTTTATGTGAATACCTCTGCCAGTATCACCTGTCTCAATGGGTGTCATCAACATGCACCCAACTGTTCATTGTCCAATCAAAAGCCGAGTAGTCATTCCACCCCTCATCCCTCATCCCTCAGCCAGCCATGAACTTCCATTCCTTCTTCTTTTAGCATCTCTCAAATCTTTTCTTTTTTCTCTACATCTGCTAGGAGTATATTTCTCATTCAAATTACTATAAAATCTTCTCCCACTTTCTCCATACTATTTATTGATCCTTGGCACTGCCTTTGAACAATTTTCAATAGCCATTGAATAGCTTCAGGACAAAGCTGAAGCCTTTAAACACAGCAGAGGTAAGCCCCTCTCGGTGTGGCACCAACCCACTTGTCTAGCTCTGTAGCTCACTAGTATTCCTCTGCAAACTTATCCAGCCTTAATGAATCACCGCTTCTCTCCAAGGCACCAGGCTCTCCCACACCTCATGGCATTTGCATATTCTGTTCCTTTTTAGATTGCTACCTCCCCTTTCACCTGCTTCTACTAAGCTTCAAGGTAAAGCTCAGACACCTACTCCCCCAGACTGAAGTATGGTTGAGCGGCCATCCTTTGGTTCTCCTACCAGCCTCTGTCAGAGAGCTCAGCATGCTGCATTGCAATTGCCGACCAGGCATTTCCTCTCTACCGGAGAGTTTCTCTGTTGAGTATTTATGCAATCACAGTGTGTAACACAACGACTTGTACTCAATAAAAGTTTGTGAAATAAATAAGTAAACAAATGAAGGTTAAGGGTGCAGCTGATCTCAACAAGACATGGTCAATGGGGCTCACAATAACACAAGAACTAGTCCAGTAACTTGCTAGCATACAAGGAAAACAAATACAAGAAAATTTTTAAATTGCTCTATTTGTTAGTCATGGATTCTACCATAAATCCTTCTCAGTCCCAAAAGCATGTAGTGGGTGGTTAAATGTTCCACAGGACAAACGTTCACACCAACCCCACATGTAGATTTTCTCTACTTCAAAGCAGACTGTCCATCATTTTGCATGATAAACCCATAAGAAACTTTTAAAGAGAGAAGAAAAGGGACAGCTAACCCAGCCTAGTAAACACAGACAATTCTGTAGATGGAATGTCAGAAACATCTCAGAGAGGGTCTATATTATCTTCCATTGTGGGCAGGGTCTAGTCAACTAAATACAGAATGGGGACAGTGTTAAAGCGGGGGGTGGTGAACACATTGAGCAAAGGGACATGTTTTCACAAGAGCAAGAACCTTGTTTGCCCTATATTTGTAACAACTAAAATAATGCCTGGTATAGCATAAGCACTCAATAAATAAATGTGTGATGAATTACGAAATCAATTGTTGATTGGTAACACAATAAAGTATTAAGAGTGGTTGGCTTTGCATGTAGTAGTCTATAGTTTTTCCTTCCATTTTTTTGCTTTTTGGTTCTATCTAAACTTTCAACAATGAGTGTGTATTCCTCTTATAATTCTTTTTCAATTAGAAGTATTCAATGGAAACAGAAGAAAGCAATTGTGCAATGTGGTACCATGGCAGTGGGGGTGGGGGGCTGGTGATGCTAGGGTAAAATAAAACTTCCACCTCCCCATTATTTCTTTATGCCTAGCAGGTGAAGGAGTGCACTGTTCAGGTCTGGGGTCCCAGTTTCCTAAACCTTGCTTTGATTACGTGGAGGAACTAGAAAGTTCAACCAAGGCACAGCATAAAACAGAAAGTGAAAGTAAAACAGGAGCAGCACAGGCAGTGTGAATAGAAAGGAAAAATAACTTCACACAGACTTCAGGATAACAAACAAAATTTAAGAACAAAGAGAGAGCTTAGAGCACTTCCAAAGAGAGTTGGAAGTGGGTCCCTCTCGTGAGTGAGAACAGAGACGCACAGACACAAAGGCCGTGTAGTGGTGTAAAAATCCCCTTTCTCTCCATCTGAAATGATTTGTAACTCTCATTGGTCTCTCTGTGGCTCCGGACACTCCTGTCCTTATCTATTGCCCATTGATTAGGTCACCTCATACCCACATTCTTTTCCTTTTGGGGGAGGACTGAGTGGTGCTCTAACGGTTGAATGTTTCTGGGGGCCTCCAGACTTCCTCATGTAGTTGGCCAGGCTTTTCTTCTACCCCCCAACCCCCGAATCCCTTTTCTTTATCCCTTCTCATGTCCCTCTTACAGAGCAGTTTGGAATGAAAGGTCATCGTGGACTCCCAAATGTGACCTGTAGTAGCTCGTGCCCCTGTCTCTCTCCCTGTCCTCCCTATCTTTCCCCTACCACTGCTCCCACACTCCAGTTCTCTGTTTCTCTGTCTCATAGAGCAAAGGAACTGTGTGGGTGTATGTGAAGGGGGTGTAGAGACAGGAAAATAATAGGGGTTTTCCATGCTTTCACAAAACTGTGTGGGAATCAGTTCTTTTCAAATCACATGAAAAGCTATTTAAAAGCCAAGCCCTGTTGTGAACTATGCATTGGGGCGGTTCTCTTAGGATGTTTCTAGTGTGTACCAAGGAAACCCCTGCATAGCTGAGGATCCCCCAGTGCCTTGGAACTAAACCAGATTTAAAGGTGTCTGGGTTCTGAAATAACACTGCTCCTTGGCTTCTCTAGCCTCCCCCCTCAACAACATTTTCACCAAACACTTTATATACTTGCCAATCAGAAAACAATCACCAAGGATAACTAATACATACATAGTAAGCAAGAACAAATGCAGCCTCAGATTAAGGGGTACGGGTAACAGAGGAAAATAAGTGCTTTCAGCTGGTGTTTAAGAGGAACTGGAGCTGACGGGCAAATGAGAGAGAGAGAGAGAACCAAATCCCACAGGAAATTATCACGCATTTGCCTGTAAGCGAATAGCCTATCCACATTTTGGTTCAAGTTCAAAATCATTCCCATCTATTAAGATCCTTTGGTTTTCCCGTGCAAGAAGCTAAAAATGATGACACCACTTTCCCAGGTAAGGTGTCTTAGGAGGTGGAAAAGAAAAGCCCACTGTCACAAACACCTAACCTGCTTGCCCAGCTATTCAAGAAACAGTTCATTTGTGACTCTTAGGTCAACATTGCCATCACTTTCTGCCATCAGCTTCCAAATACACTTGTTATCAAAAATGTGTACGTTTCCTACCTAACATCTAGATCTGGGAGGCCTCTGCTCCTATCTGATTCCATTCTAAAACCATTGAATTTACCTACATCCTTGACCACAAGCAGATCTAAATCCCATTTCCTCACTGTTATTCTTTTTGGTTTCTGTCTAGATGGTATCATCAATAAAACACTATTTCATCATCTAACCCACATGAGAATGCAGAGTGTGATTCCCTCACTGCTCTTTCCTCCTGCTCTCTTTGGTCACTTCCTTAGGTTCTTAATGCAAAAGATGCTTAAGAAATACTGTAAATTGATTAACTGAAAATGACCATTTTTCTGACTCTTTCTCCACTAACATTTGCCATCCATCTCCCCTTGATTTCTTATTTCTCTTAGTATAGAAAGTTGTAAATATTATAGTTCTCGCTGTTTAAATGATCAACTCTGACAAATCAGAACAACAAATCAGTTTATCTAGACATGAATCTTCTTTTAAAACTTAATTTATTATTATTCTTCTTTTGAGACAGGGTATCCGTCTGTTGCCCTGGGTAGAATGGTGTGGCATTAACCTAGCTCATAGCAACTTCAGTCTCCTGGGTTCAAGGAATCCTTTACTTCAGCCTCCTGAGCAGCTGCCACTACAGGTGTCTGCCACAACACCTGGCTACTTTTTCTATTTTTAGCAGAAATGGGGGTCTCACTCTTGCTCAGGCTGGTCTCAAACTTCTGAGCTCAGGTGATCCACCGGCCTCAGCCTCCCAGAGTGCCAGGATTACAGGTGTAACCCACCGCACCTGGCCTTTAGACTTGAATCTTGAGCTCCACACAGTCTCTCTGAGCTCGGAGGGCACTATCGCTGAGTGTTCTTTCTACAAGGTAAGTTAATATGCAAAATCTTTCTACAGTCTTCATCAGGCCCATCTCTTCTGTAGCAGTATACTCTGAGATAAAATTACATATTTTTTTAAGCAAGAAGCAACAGAAGGAGTTATCAGAGTATATCTGGCAAATCTGGACAATTCCACATTTAAAATGCATTTTCTAGCACAGCCCTTTCCCCCAGCTCCTCTCCTCCTGCTACCTTGTTTCTCTGCTCGGGCCTCTCTGCTGGACCATAGCATCAATATTCTCACTCTGCTCTCCAGCCTCCTCCTAAGAAACTACAATATTTACTCTCAGGCTCTTTACAGAAATAGTTTGTCTAATATGAATGCACATATCTTACTTGAAGGTATAAAACATGGGACCACTGGCACACGTTCACAGTTCTAACATGAAGGAATCACACTGTAATGCAGTAGGGTCGCAGGAAGGATGAGAAGGTTTCAGGCCTTCAGGTTCTCTATAGCTGAGTTTTTCAACCTTGGCACTATTCACAGTTTGGACTGAATAATTTTTTTGTTATGGGGGCCTCTTCTGTATATCGTAGAATGCTGAGGGTCATCCTTGATCTCCACCCACTGGACACACTGGAGGTAGCTCTAGATGATGCTTCCCCCAGTGGGTCAATCAAAATTGCTTCTAGGCATTGCCAGGTGTTCACCGAGGAGCAAATATGCCCTCATTTGAGAGTCACTGCTCTCAAAGTATGGTCTATGAATTGGTTCCTGCCTCAAAATGGTTATCAATTGCTATAGTATTTATGTACAGAAATTGCATTCACAGTTTCTAACAGAAGTATAGCTATTTGAGAGTGTAATTTTGTTTGTTGAATCTAATAAAAACTTTGACCTCGTGTTTTGTATATTTGGGTTTGTTTTTTGTCTTTCTCAAATGCATTTTTATTATCTTATTCCATCTGTACTGCTATACAAAGTGCCACAGACTGGATAATTTAGAAACAGCGAAAATTTCTTTTCTCAAGGTTCTGGAGACTGGGAATCCAAGATCAAGGATTTGGTAGGTTCAGTGTCTGGTGAGGGCCTGTCTGATCAATTGCATCTTTTCACAATGCCATACTCATGTGACCAAGGTAGAAGGGCCAAAAGGATGAACACTGTGTCCTCATGTGGCAGAATGACAGATATGGACAAATACTAATTAAAACCAAAGTTTGGTGCTTTTCCACATACAGACTTTTCTCTATCAACAACATAGGCCTGGCTCCACGGGGCTAGGCAGAACGATCTAATGTATTTAAAGTGCTTCTTCCTGTGACTTTGGCTTAATTACTGAATCATCCCAGCCTCCATCTTTCCCTATTGTCTCATGCAATAATTGCTTGCAGGCCCACCTTTCCAAATTTTTACCCTGGTTAAATATGAGGGTTAAAACACACCTTTGTGTTTAAATCCTTATTGGCCCTCTGGCACATATGTTTACGAGTACATATTACCTTTTGCGTGCCTGGTATATAACAAGCACCATGTATGCTATGAATTATACAGTAGAACTTCCATAGTTGACCACCTCCCTACATTGACCACTTCCTCATGTTGACCTAATTTTCATAGACCAGACATGCACCATATGTATGTATCACTACAACAGGCCTAGTTCCTCATGTTGACCACCTCTGTATGTTGACCACTTTGTCACAGTCCCTTGGGTGGTCAACTCACACAGGTGCTAGTGTGTATATAATAAGCACAAATATATATATGTGTCCATATGTATATTTCTTTTTTTATATGTATATTTCTAATAAATTTCTAATGTTCATGATAATTTATGAAGAACTACCATATGTATTTTTTCCCATGTTTCTCCACAAAAATGACAGTAAAAGAATTTTCATTAAAGGCATAAATCTCCAAGGACAAAGGGAATAGGTAAGGAGCGGACACAAAATTTTAGAAGCTGGAAGCAGCCAGGTAGTTTCTGATTGATGGGAACAGAGTGAATACACTGAGCTGAGAGTGAGGGAAATGCATTGATAAGCTGATTTATTCTTCAGGATCCAGAAAGATTCAGAAACTGAAGAAGCCAGGGACTTATGAAAGTGAGGGCATTGGTGGGTTCCAAAACAGTAGAATCACTTGAAAAATCTGTATATCAAGCAATTAAAATCGTTTCACTCACCTTATAGAATGAGATAATGCCCTTCATTCATGCTGGTCCTAAAAGTTTATTCTCTGTAGAGGTTGATTCCAAAGGGTGTCTGGACTTGAGATGGTGGCCACTGCTGAGAAAAGAGCTACCATATTAGAACTCATGAACTTAAGTGGAAAAATAAAGAGTAGAGCCTCCATACTTGACCACCTCCCTACACTAACAGCCTCCTTAAGTTTACCTAATTATCTTAGATTAGATCTGCACCACATGTGTGCATCAGTACAATTGAGCTAGTTCCGTATGTTGACCAGTTATGGTCCCTTGGGTGGTCAATACAGAGGTTCTACTGTATTTTGAAGTGAGAAACCCCAGCCCCGTCCCATAATAAGCTGGTAGAATGATGGCACCAAAGAGATTGGGGAGAAGATCACTAGGGCAACCAACAATCCAAGCAAAAAACATCTAAAAACAGCAAGAGTGTTTGGATGTTCCTCAGTGAAATGGCCAAGTAAGAACATCCCCATGACGCTCTCCATTTGACAAGCCCTGTATACACATAGGATTTTCACTTGGCTTTCAAACATCTCTCTTCAATATGAACTGACTGCCAAGGATCATCAGAAGGTTTTCATGAGAAAACCTTTATTATAAAAGACAGACTAGACAAACAGAAAAGGGAAACTAAGAGGAAGCAGAAATTATGAAGAGAGCTAAAGAAAGTCTATACTAAATTATAATGAATATCAGAAGATATTACAGCCATGAAATGGATGGTAATGAACCATGTAAGAATTTGACCTTTTAAACAATGTAACTGCATTATTTCTAAAATTTATTTTTTAGATTTAAAAAATAAAATAGTCATGGGAACTAACTCTTACAAGAGAGAAAATTTGAATTCAGATTAGCAAAAGAGTATACCAGGATGATACATTTGAAGCCAATTGTGTCTCATTGAGAGTCATAGATTTCCAAGTTTGTCTTGGAATCCAAGGGGCACAGCATGGACCCTAGAACACTGCCTTGGATTGCTCTTAGGAAAAAGCTCTCTGCATCCTTCCCTCTCAGGTTACTGCCCCCTTTACTTATTACTACAACAGATCTTCCTTAAGAAATATTTCAGGTGGGGGTTGTACATTAAAGACTTGGAACTATTTCTTGAGAGAGCAATCTCATCAAAATAGCTTCTGAGTATCACTGTCCAATTCAAAGGCAGGCTTGGGAATGATTCTGGCCACACTCAGCCCTTATACCATGAGACTCGAACTTAGAAGTTCTCTACATTGATGGAAGAAACAGTTTTTTTCCTTCTTCAGAAAAAGAGTTCACGTAGGTCACAGTGATACCAATCTTAACAAAACAAGAGGAAGGGATGGAACTGCAAAATACCTTTGGGTAACTTTCCCTTTCACCTTCATCCTGAATAACTCTGAGGCAATCTGGGGATACCGAAGAGGCTACATACTCAATAGTGTGACAGGCTTCTTCACAAGGGAAGTTCATGTTTTGAATTCAACTTGTATTTTGTCCAAAAGGTAAGGCACTGAAATGTTAGTCATAAAAGGAGAGGGAGATTTGGAATGTAAAAGGAAAAAACAAGAACATAAAAGGAATGCCCTAATGCCTCGAATACTGACAGATGACATGAAGAATGGAATCAGGTTCAATACCCTCTTCCCCAGGGAGTACAGGGCATTTTAGAGACAAACCGGTTGATGTTCAAATATCAGTTCTGACATTTTTCACAGGTGACCTCCTTCTCAGCCTCATGTGACTTTTCTGTCAAATGGAGGGTATTCTGGGCTGAAGTCGAAATGAGAAAGCAAGGGTGGGCAAGTCTTAGCATGCCCCAGTTCCTTTCTATCCCATTCCTTTTTCAATCTACATTGAAATCTCCCCCAAAGCAAGAATGAGGTCCGGCCCTTAGAAGCACCTGGCCCCCGTGCTCAGTAGAATAGGCTATTCTGGCCCTGTTGATTTCTGCCATTCTCTCAGCATGCTTCAAGGCCTACCCTCCTCCCAGATGAGTGTGAGTTACTTGAATAATAATATTTCCTTCACCTTCTCACCTTGCCTAGTGAAAGAACAAAACAATCTACAGCAGAAGCTGCATGTTCGGAAGCATTCTGCAATGTTCTTTTCTTTGAGCAGAAGGCCAATTATTACAGGTGTGGCATATTGGGTGGGGAGATGCAGAGGGAGGAGTAGGTGATCTGACACTTCGAAAGTGAGGTCCCACATAAGCCCCATGATAGTTAAAGGTGATGATGAACCCACTCTGCCTCTACTCAGGTGTCTCCTGTCTGTCTCCAGGCAGTTAGTAGAATGGCAAAACCTGTCATCCTTTTCTCTTACCCACCTTTCAGGATGTATGCAGGAAACAAGAGTGTGAAAATAAAGGCAGTATCCTGGGCTCACAAAATAGAGCAAAGCTACTTGTCCCCTGAACCAGCCAACTTTCCCATGGGGAAGAGGGTGGAAGGGAAGGAGCCTCCCATATCCCAGAGGTTCTGGTACATCCCATTGTTCTCCCTCTCTTCCCATGAGACACTACACACCACATTTCATCTGAGAACGATTCTAATGATGTAGCAGAGGACCCAAACAAGGAAGTGTAAATATATATTAGTCTTAAAATGGTGCAATAGATTAACTGAACACAAATGAATGGCTTACATATCTACTCAGCACTGGACCAGGCACAATTTGAGACACAGGCAAATCTAATATGCATACCTGACCCTCCCCCCCACCCCCGCCCAGCAAAAGAGTTTACAATCCAGGTGTTAATTTTCAGCCAATGCCAATATTCCCAAGTGTTGGTTTTGCCTTTGTCCTTTGATGTAGATAAGCTGGCATGCTATAGGTCTGACGATGAAGTTCACAAACTCATCCTAGAGAAAGTGCTTTGAAGGGTAGAGTAGCTAGTGTCCTCAGTGCATAGTCTCCCAAGGGGAGTTCTTCAAAGGTGAATGTGGTGACCTTTTCTAGGATGAGTTTGCAAACTTAATTGTTGAACCTCACATGTTTTTAATCTATATACTTTCAAAACAAGGCTCTAGAAATCACAGGTTCTCAAAAGCCCTGAAGTCCTCTCTTTGTCTCCATAGTTTCCTCTCCAGTTGATGTGAAACACCAGTGCTGAGCATTTATTAAACACTGCTCCACCTTACCACCCTAAAACCATCACTGGCTCCCTGCTACATTGCTTATTAGGCCTTCCTGTTGGATCAGTTTTTATTTCTCTTTGGAAACCATTGTGGAGTTATGGAATGCTTGGAAATTAGCAAGAGTAGGAATTGGTAGGAGACCTAGGGTTCCTGTAGCCATCTCTGGGGTTGTTAATTTTATCTCAGTGCTTCATGGTTTTTTTTGGTGAATCACCTAAAAGGATAATGACATTTTCCCTGGCAACTAGACACACACACATGCATCTGTGTGCGAGTGCACAGGGGTACCTGCTCATGTATGTAAATGAGACAATGTCAGAAAACCAAATTACTATTATGACGTGTGGTATGCTGTGATATTTTCTATTCTATTTTAGTTCTTTTATTTTTGCTCATCGCAACCACCTTTTGACTCTACAACCCACTAATGGGTCATAAGCTATAGTTTGAAGATTTTTAGCCAATTCTTACTGTGAGATGAGTATTGATTAACTTCCATAACACTACAAAGATTGTAGAGAAGAGGCTAATATCATAATTCCCATATTTAAAATGAAAGAAGGAATTAAGAGATGAACTGCCATGCCTAAGATCACTCAGGTAATTTGGGGCCAAAGCCCCAACATTTCTATAGTGCCAGATACCTCTATCCCCATCCCAGGTCAAACTCACTGGCATATTGTTGGAACATATCGTGGGTATGTTAGTTAGATTGTTTCGGGGGAAAGTAACAGAGGTTCAAGTAAAATGGCTTAAAATAATAAGAGCTCGTCATTACCTTACGTAACTAGTTTTGAAGTAGGACTGATTATCTCAGAAGGTCCAACATATCTTCAAGGACATGTTCTTTCTGCCTCTGCTCTGCCCTTCCTGGTACGTTGTCTGTGTATACAGATAGTGTCCCCCATGATCTCAAGATGACAGTCTAACTATGACATCCTCATAAACAATTTCAAATCCTAGGAGAGACAATGCCCCTTCCTCCCCTCTTTTTGCGAGAGTGAGGGATATTTTCCTAAAAGTCGCCATGTTTCCTGGTCTGCAGCTGCACCCCTGCATGCCCGGCCTAACCTACCACTGGTAGGGTTTGAGGAATTACCAGAAAAGCCTCAAAATCAGCCTGCGGGGTGGAAGCTGAATCTTCCCGGAAATACTTACCTTCACAGGACTTTAGGAAAACCCAACTTCTTCATGTCAGGAAAAAAGTGAGGGTACAAGGCTGGTAACAGTCACGAAGGCACCCAAGAGCATCTTTTATAGTTGGTGCGGATAAGCCTTCCCAGATGGTACGGTATCTCTCTTACCCTGCCATACCTTTTATTTCTAGTTAGCATGCCTGACCCCCGCTCCCCCAATTTCTGTTTCTATTCCTTAATCTCCTCCAGCTGCCTTCTGCTCCTTAATCACCTCCATGCCTGCTTACCCAATCTCTACCCTGTTCTGGCCATTTTGCCCTTTTGCACCCATTCCTCACCATCAATTGCCGTGTCATTCATTCACTCACATTCAATTACCTACTTGTTCTTTTCCAGTTTACCTGCCATGTGGCAGATACTGAGTTTTGCCCTGGGAAAACAATGACGCCTATGGCGCATTCCCTGCCTGTAATGCCCAAAGGTCCTATTTTAAATAGTGAACACACATGTCTACACAGAAGTTTGGCATCCGCTGTTGGGAATGTACAGGGTGGAATGTAGCACAGGGTCTCTAGGAACAGAGCCCAAGAGAGGGCCAAAGTGATATAGTTTATTTTGGCAGCAGAAGCCTTTTTGTAGTGGGGGTGAGAATAAAATGAACACAAAATGGAGTGAAGTGAGGAGGAGGAAAGGAAAGGCAGCCCGGAAGCGTTGGGGCACGGTATTGTGGTGAAATATGGTCCAGTGTGTCCACGCTGACTGCTGCCCTGTGATGAGCAGCCAGGAGGTGCTGCAGGTGGCTTGGTGGCACTCTTGTGGCAAGGAAAGCCAGGAATCATCCTGATGGGCTGCTGGGGCTTGGGCAGGGGACCTTCCCTCAAAGTAGTTCGGGAAGTGAAGGCAATAAAATTCATCTTCCTGGCTCCTTTTCATCCCTCGTTAACCCCCTGGGAAGTTACCTCCCCTGAACTTCTGGGTTGTGTCATTTTCCCCTTTCTTAAGAGGCTAATCCTAAACCCTGGATCTAGTTACAAAGCACAGAGGCCTCAGCTGTGTGATTGAGAGAGTGAAGCTCATGGGGCAATTGAAGACTGAAAAGGCACTCAGCTTCTGTCCATTAGGTTAATTATCTTGCAGGGACACTGTGGATGTAATTTTCTTCTGGCTCTTCTCACCTTTTTATGATGTTTTAGTCTTTATGACTTTAGCCTGTGCCCACTTGTGACACCTTATTGCCTGATGGTAATGGCCAATCCCAGATTTCCTCTGCAGCTGAATGGAGCTAGTAACCTCATCACGCCTTCCTTGCTTGTTGGAAATTGGCCAAACACGTGATCCTACTGTTCCTAAGATTGCCATGGCCCTCACTAGGTCGTCTGTTGCAACTCCTATAGTAAAAAGTATCCTTTTGATTAAATACAAGAAATTAGAAATAGGGTTGAGATTATTATCTTTGTCTTTCTGCAAAACCAAAAATGAGAAGACAACTCACTGACATCTTAAATAGTGCTTCTTAAACTTGACGGCGTGTCCTGATCACCTGGAGTACTTGTTGGAACACGGATTCTAAGGCCCATCCCTAGAGATTCTTTTCCTGCAGCCCTGGTTCGGGACTTGATAATTTGCTTTTCTAACAAGATCTTAGTTGATGCTGATGTCAGCTCAAGGACCACATCTTGAGAAGTGCTGGTGTTAGAAGGGAGGGAATAGTCAGATGTTAATAGTCTGACCTACTTTCTTACTTGCTAGGCACAGGGAGTACATTGCCTTTAAAGAAACTCACAATCCTGTGGGAGAAACAGAAAATGAAAAAGAATTACAACATATTAGAGAAAAATCCATTGCAGGTATGTGTACGTAATGCTAATGGGAAAGGCTTTCCAGAGAAAGGCAGATTCAAATGGGATCTGGACGGCTGAGCTGCTTTCCCAGCAGAGAGATGGTCCTATGCAGGATGCAGAAGCATCATGAGCTGAGGCACAGGGGGATCTAGCTGTGATTGCCAGGAGGGTTGAGGGTGATGTGGTATGATGAGACCCCTTAGGGCCTTAGGCATCAAGTGCCAGACTATGAACTTGGTATTATGGGGAAAAGAAGGTATCGTCACTGTTCTCAGGTGCTGTGGCAGCGGAGGGGCCACTTTCTGGCACTTTCTCCCATTTATTCCTTAGCTTTCCTCCTCTCACTTTTGCTGGTTGTCAACTTTTCCAGGGCATCCATTAGGCCTTCTAATCACCGATCCCAGCTGTTATTTTTAGACTATGCTTTCAAAGATGCTCCTTGACTAGTGTGTAATTCTACATGCCACCAGACATGGCCTTAAAATTCGTGGGCAGTTGCTTCTTAGGCAGTCCTCTCGTGTGGACAGTTGCCTGGACAGCAGCAGCTATCCATGGCTGCCCTTTCCACCCCGGAACCATTGACTTCTGCAGGGTGATGTGTCCTCAGACCCACTGTGGCCGGGATGGGGTGGCCAAGTATTTTCTGTCTCTCTTTTTCTCAGACACTGTAAATGAACAGTAAGAAACAGAAACAACCAACAGTGTCAGGGAGAAAATGAGTCAAGTGTTAAAAAGCCACGAGGTGAGAGACTGGTCCCTAATTAACCAGCCTGGTGGTAAAGCAGCGCCTTACACCACCTGGGCCCTGAGCGGTGTTTTTGCCCCATACATTAATCTACTTTTTGGCTCAAAAAAAAAAAAAAAAAAAAAAAGGAGCAAAGGAAAACAACTCCCAGACAATAGAGCTTTTTAGACAATACATTTGCATAATTCAGGTTCTGAAACCTTGTCTGTTGGCTCAGGATCTGTAAGCACCTGGGAAACACCTGCTGAACAGGCATGATGGTGGAAGGGGCTCTATTCCCTGGTCAGAGGCCAACATCCTGCCAGGAGAACCATTAAAATTTCCTTGTCCTGTGTCATGAATCCCCTCTGGGCAGAGGCATACATCCATCTCTGCTCTTTACTTTCTTGTTAGCGTCTTTCTTTTTTCTTTAAAAACTTTTTTTGCAATTTTTGGCTGGGGCTGGGTTTGAACCCGCTACCTCTGGCGTATGGGGCCAGTGCCCTACTGCTTTGAGCCACAGGCACTGCCCTCTTTAAAAATTTTAAAGGGTCTGAAGCTCTTTACGCCAGGTCTCCTCCTCACTATGGAGAAGTAAGTGAATGCCTGAACATGAACTAGTATCTGTCTCTTGCTCTGGACCATGAACATGGTCATTAACATGTATAATGAAGGAGGCTCAAAGGAAATCAAAGGTCAATTTTGATCCTTGTTAGCAAATTAACACAAATAAGATGTAGAGATAGCGACTGGAATTCTGTTGAATTTGTGGTTGGTAAATTGTCAGTCTCAGCATTTCGCTCGAGTAATTTTAGCCAAGTCAATTAACCTTTTTGGGCCTCATTTTTCCTAGAAAGAACAGAGTGAATCCTGATGTCACTTGTGGACCACAGCAGGGTAATGGTATATATGGGAATGTGGGAGTGTGTGGCAAGGAGCAAATATGAATTTCACCTTATAAAATTCTTAAGTGATGCATCTTGTATTTGAAGCAGCGGGGTGAGAGCTGGGAGCCAAGGTCAGGGCTAGAATTGGAGCAGAGACTTCAGAAAGAAATGGCTCTTTTCCTACCACTTTACTTAAGAAGTATAGGAGGGCCTGATGATTTCCACCTGCAGACAACTTTCTCACCATCCTACATCTCCAAATGTTCAGTCAACATGCTGACTGATCTGGATGTCACCAACCATGTGGAAGGTTAGTGGACTGAACTTTTACTAAATGTGTGCTATTCCTGTCTCTTTTTTCGTCTCCATATTTCAAGTAATGAAGATTCTGCACAGTGGAGAGCAGAAGCAGACGGAAGTCATAACTAACTCTGGTCTTTGATTTTTTGGAAAAGCCTGATCCCATTGAAGGGAAAAAGGTGGGAAGGAGAGAAGAGTGAGCGTGTCCAGGGTTAGGAAAAGGAGTGCACTATTTTTTTTTTTGCACTTTTTTGCGGCAACTAAATAGCTATGTCTTAGTCTACTGGCCTGCTGTAAGAAATAGCTGGATGGCTTAAAAACTAATAGACAGTCCTCTCTCACAGTCTATGGGCTCGGAAGTCCAAGCTCAAGCCTCCAGCAGATTTAATGTCTGGTGTGGGTTTGCTTTAAGGTTCACAGATGGCACCTTCTAGGTGTGTGCTCACATGATGGCAGGGTCACGTGAGCTCACTTGGACCCTTTCCTCATGATCCTGTTCATGAGGACTCTGTCCTCTTACCTAATCATCTCCTGAAAGGCCCCATCTCCTAATACTATCACCTAAGGGTTAGGTTTTCGACATACAGATCTGGGGGGGAGGGTCACAATCATTCAGACGATGGCAAGGTAGTATAAGACAGGAGAAGGGCAGGCTCTTTTTATATACACACTCTGTAGCAAGCCTAAGGAAGTCGGGCCCCAAACCAGGGTTCCTAGCCTGGGCATCTAATCCTAGCAGACCACCAGGATAGGTACTGACAAGGAAGCAAACGGATGAGAGACTGTAAGGAACCACTGGAGTTGGGACAACCCAGAGATCTGGTGCTCAAGGTAGGTGGGGGATAAGAGAACTTGTCAGAAATTTTATTTTAGGGGAGAGAAGGGGACACACCAATAAAGACAGATGGAAATTCCCAATAGCATGATAGGATGGGGACACAGAGTCCAAATTAATTGATTTAAAGGAAATAAAGGAAGCACACAAACTCATGGACTGATTCACACCGAGTTGACATTGAGTATTTGGAGACAATGCAGCTGTGGCAGGAACAGAAAGTTCCAAGTCAGAAAGACGATGAAGCAAACTTACGATCCTTTGAAAACAGTTACCATCCCCCAGGGGAGCTGGTGGATCTCACTGGCAACAGGGAAGAGGTTTTGTTTGGGGGGGATTTTTATGTTTTTTCTTGAGTTCTGTGGAAGATTTTGCTGCTGTGCCTAAATCAGCATGAGGGACAAGTTGAGAAAAGGGATTTGGTTCCTTAGTGCCATAGTCTCACTTCGGGGTCATGGGTTTGGGAAGGGAATTTGAGATTCAACCAAGAATTCCCTGAAAGGCACACATTGGGCATTTCTTGGCAATCACCTGTTCTTTTTTTTTTTTTTTAATGGAGACCCCAAATCTCACTTTATCACCTTCGGTAGAGTGCTGTAGTGTCACAGCTCACAGCAACCTCCAACTCCTGGGCTTAGGTGATTCTCTTGCTTTAGCCTCCCGAGTAGCTGGGATTACAGGCACGCACCACAATGCCTGGCTATTTTTTTGTTGCAGTTTGGTTGGGGCTGGGTTCAAACTCACCACCCTCGGTATATGGGGCTGGCGCCCTACCCACTGAGCCACAGGCACCGCCCTCACCTGTTCTTTATCCATGGTGAGAGGAAATGGTGAGGAGACTATTTAGTTACACTACTGGATTGGTTATGGTTTGGGGATTATTTTCAAATTAAATGTATTCTGATACATTTGCTCTCATTATCATGAAAAATGTGTTACTTTGTCATTCAGAAAAAAACCAGAAGGCCTATTTCACAAGAGATGGCTGGGAACAGTCCCCAGCTCCAGACCCCCACCGCCAGCCTCCTGTTAATTTCTTCAGATTATCTCAGACCTCAGTATTTGTGCACATGATGGTTCCTCTGTCTACCCTTCCTCTTCCTATCAACTCTTTTCCTTCTGCTTACCACTACCCTTCAGATAGTACCCTACCAGAAATCACTTCAAGGAAGCCTTCCCTGATCTTCCAAAATAGATCAAGTTCGGGTTTGTTCTTAAATCACAGCACCAAAGTGCTTCATTGTACTGAGCCAATTATAATATACATTATGTACTGATGTTAATGCTTTTGTTCCCTCCAGACCAGGGGTCCTCAAACTTTTTAAACGGAGCCAGTTCACTGTCCCTCAGGCCATTGGAGGGCTGGACTGCAGGCCCAGAATGAGTTGGCTGCTAAGCAGGACAGGCAGCAGAGGCAAAAACACCCAGCAAGCCAAATAAATGTCCTAGGCGGGTTGCATGCGGTCATCGGGCCATAGTTTGAGGAGACCTGCTTCAGAATATAAGCTCCAGGAAAGCAGAGACTCTGTCTTGGCCAGGCATGGTAGCTCACGCCTGTAATCCTAGCACTCTGGGAGGCTGAGGCAGGTGGAATGCTTGAGTTTAGGAGTTCAAGACCAGCTTCAGAAAGTGCAAGACCCTGTCTCTACTAAAAATAGAAAAACTAGCTGGGTGTTGTGGGAGGTGCCTACAGTCCCAGGTACTTGGGAGGCTGAGGCAAGAGTATCTCTCGAGCCCAAGAGTTTGTGGTTACTGTGAACCATATACCCAGGGTGACAGAGTGAGACAGACCCAGTCTCAAAAAAAAACCAAACAAACAAAAAAAACAAACAAACCCAATAACAACAACAAAACCCCTGTATGTCCCACTTACTGTTGAATCCTTAAAACTTTGCAGTTTGCAGAGCAGAAGCCCCTAAAATACGCTGCTGAATGTCTAAGCAATGATGACATTCTCTCAATGTCAGTATATCAATTAAGCAAGGAAAGCCCCTTCTCAAGCCTATTTAAAAAACACCATGTGTAATTTGCGAAATACTTTATGTAGCAGGATTAATCAATTTAATCTGGTTTCATTTGGTTATGAATCTCAGTACTAACTTACAATGTCAGTATCCTCCTTTCAACAATGTTCATTACCCTTCAAAATGTGTACTGATTGAATTTAATTTAAAACAAATAATCTTTTTATTTGTAAAAGACCAAGTCATAAAGAGGCAGAATCAACCCATGCTTTTATTTTCATTGCATATAAAAATTTCATATGAAGGTATTGATGTACAGTACTATCCCCATGGGCTGTAAGAGAGGCTAAGAAACCACTAAAAGAATCATCATTTGTAATGCTCACACACAATTGACCACTCTTGAAAACATAGTCAAAGAAATAAAATTAAAAACAACTAAAATCAGTAAGTTTTTTTTTGTTGTTGTTAATTATAGTGTCCCCTTTGTACTGTTTAAAACAAAAGTAATCAAATTCCTTTGGGCCAGGGCTGCTAAAATCTACAGTTTGTGTCAAAAAAATAAAATAAAATAATAGGAGGCTCATTTTCCTAGAAAAAGAATCTTTCCTTTCACTAAGTCGTATGTTCTGAGGGCTGGGCAACAGTGGCAGGGCCGTTTCCACATTATCCACTGAGGACTTTTTCATGCTTTCAGAGGCTGGCCATTGTGTAAGGCTAAATTGAACAATTCTACAGTGGTACAAGTTTTAAGGAAACAAACTCTAGAGGATGGAGAATCCTTTATGTGATGTGAGTTGGCATCATCTATAATTTTGAGTTTAACCAGATGGGCTTACGTATATATACGCAGTATTTGGTTTATCTAGTGAAAGAAATGTAGAGTTTAAAAAATTACCTTTTTCATATGCTCTGAACACGTCCGGAAACTGATGAACACATGAGCAATGAAAGTGACTGGTGGCTCCAGAAGCCAAAAATACTTTTTATAAAAAGACTTTTTATAATCGCTGGACAAAAATACATTACCCCAGGAGGTTTTGAGTGTGAAGATAATAAGATAAAAAGTCTAATCAAATCTGAGTAGCTGAAGAGACTCCTGATAAATAGATGGCAAGTAAGTATCACACATGGAATGCTGCTCCCTGGCAAAAATAACTTCAGAACTTCTGTCTCCAAAGGGTCTCAAAATCTTCCAGAGTTGTCTCAGGTTTTGTGTTGCCAGAAATCCAATCAACTGAATGCCTGGATATAAAATGCCCAGCCCTAGTCCCACCATTACCTTCCTTTCAAATGCAGCAAAACAGAAGAAAATATTGGTTAAAGTTAAGGCACAGCCCTGGGACCAAAGACCTGCAGCTATGTTTTAAAATTTATATATCTTTATGTATTTTATAGTTTTCTTCAATCTTCCATAAACAAGCTCTAAGGTGACAAGACTATATTACAGGAGAAAAGAAAAATGTACAAGGAGTATGTATACACACCATTCATTCTCTCACCAAGAGTTTCCAAATATATCAACACCATCCCATTGTGGGATGATGTTTTAGTAAGAACTGATAATTTACAATTAACATTACAGTATGTACATTGCAATAAATACATGGTTGTAAACAGACAAACAAGACTGTATTACAGGTAAGGTCATTTGGTGAGAAAAAAAATGCATGGCACAAAAAATAAATAATGCATTCAAAATTATCATAAAGCTTTCGGCAAAATCCATTTCATTCAAGTTTTTTTTTCTTTCCTTGTCTGCAATTTGTTCTACCTACATTATTTTCTTGTGAATTTTTAAAACTGATGTAAAAGAAAATAAAATTAAAACAGCCATTATGGTGTTCAGTAACTTGCAAGCTGAAATGCACTGGTTTTATGCAAACTTGGACATTTTTTTTCCCCATACAGTACCCAGATATTGCATTTTCTTATGGCATTTTAGGAAACGTAAAGCCACTTTTAAAAGGGTGCTCTTCTTAAAGCAGTGTGTATTTCTGAAGCACACTTTGGAGAGAGAGGAGGGAGAAGGAGAGAGAGAGAAAGAGAAGGGCAAGGGGAAACAGATTGTACAGTGCATTAGTCCCTGTCTCTTAGATAGTAAGCCTTTTCTGCAATTTGATTGTCCATTGGTGGGTAACTTTACAACATGGTACCATTAAAAACCAACAAACTGGAAAAAGGCGCCTCTCTTTATTAGTGCACTTATGAACCCTTTCAGGTTTGGATTTGTTAGTGACATATTGCTGCTTTTTAATTTTTTTCATTATTAAGATTCTAGGCACTCAGTGGGGGGGAATACCAAGTATATGGGGTGGGGGGACCAGGAGGAATGAAGATGTTTTGGAAAGAGGAATAAACCCTAGACTCCTTTTCCTTTCCTTTTAGACCAGGGACAAATACAATGAAAAGAGAAACAAGGTCCCAAAAGTTTCTTGTGAAGCCACCTGATCAAACGTAGGTATTTATTTGGAAGGTTAACTTTGGATCTTTACAGGGAAAAGAGGTCGCAAATCTCATAAGTAATTAGTTGATTCCTATCCTGCCCTATGTAAAAGATCAGAGCCATAAAGACAGGATTTTTCTATCAAATGTTCTCAGCATCTGTTCATCCGTTGGTTGGATCTCAGGGGATTCAAACAGGAACTGTCTTTAGTTTGGATCATTTCCCTGGCTGATAACTCAGTGACTAGTCCCCAGAAGACTCTTTGGAAGTTCCCATTACAAATGTTTCTCAGGATTGCAGTTTTTCTCAGCTGTATTTTTTCACTTGGTCAGATACCCCCTTTACCCTTTATTACAATTTTTACATATCGATGTGAAAGATGATTATCTGGGATCCACACTCTTCACTTTAGTAAAGTTTTGAACACTTTACTAAAAACGGATATGAGAAGAAAAGTCCAAACTAAATGCCTCATGAAACCAAGTGCTCTGAGTAGGTGAAAATTGGGACTTGATCTCTAAAATTGAAGTTCAGTTCCTGATGCTGAAATCAGGCAAGAGTGAGCTCTAATTTCTTATTTAGGGAAAATCTTTTACTGACCCTCTGGTGCCAGTGGCATCATCTTCTCTCCCTTGGTGTGTTTCCAGAAGTAGTTCCCCTCTGTAAGACATGCTTAGGAATCAAGGATGAGTGAGTGACAGAGCCGTCCCTACGAATCACACAGCTGTCCAATAGAAAAGAGCAGTTGCTATACTTAAAATTCTCAGAGAGATTCCTGTATACAGTTCTGAATCTCATGGTGAAATCACTGAAACCAAAGAGAGTTGCACCGGTGTCTGTTAGTATATTCTGTTAATATTCTTAAAAACTGCCTGGTCAGTCGTGAACTTTTCTTTGTAAACCAAGAGTAAATAAAAGCTAGTCATATAGACCGCTCATGGTAGAAATGAATGCTGACCCTAGCTTGCCTACCTGCCCGCTTCTTTTATCCATCTGAATGGTGGTGATATATTTGATAAGATCCCATCTAGCAACCATGGACAGGGGATCAAACACACACTAAATAATAAAACAGCACAAGAGGAAAAGACATTTTTCTCACTGTAACTGTAAGAACAATTAAAAGGAGCATGAAAAGCGTGGATTATTACAAGGACATGCACTGGGGGAAATGCACATCTACTGACACGGCAAACAGTCATCAGAAGACACTAAGTAGGAAAAGACCTAAAAGAGACTGACCGTTTTAGCTACTGGATATTTATATATCTCCACTTGCTTCAGACAACACCAACTGATGACTGAGTTTCCAACACCAAGTGATGATGAAGACACATTTGACATTACGCACGTCATAGAACAAAGATTCACTTTGCACACTATGGAAAAAAAAAATGTCAGCGGAGGGCAGCTCCACTTATCTGGAAAGAGTGAGACAGAAAGCGAACGTGAATGAAGGCTTACAAAAAGGGCTTCCTGCAACGTAAAGCTGTTTTTCTGTTTTAAAATGTGGAAGTCATTGGTATATAAAACAATGAATCACTACAAATCAGTTAATTGCTATGAACTATACGGTGCAAGTAAAATTTGTAAATTAGATTTATCCAGTGTAGCACAGATTTGTACTGAAAACTTGCAAGTTACTCCTTAGAAAAAAATAACCAGTGGCAGATGAAGTTCTGAACATAGTTGTTGTTGTTTTTTTTTTTTTAAATATAATACCTCAGTACATTTAATAATAAAAGTAAGCTCTACAAAAAATCTGTTTTACATATCATACAAAATGCAGAGGGCAGTGCAGCTCACTGAACCACACTATTCAGTCATATATATCAGGAAGACTTGAAATTAGAAAATTATGCAATTTCTGTGGCTCCTCCTCCTTCTGGAAACAGGTTTATGCCGTGTCCTGTTTCTTGATGTATTTGTTGCTTCACCCACAAAGTTCACTTGGTGAAATGCCTTCCTCCTTCAGAAAATATTGCAAACAAATAAAATAAAAAGAAACCCCAAATCCAATCAAATCTTGGGGCTGCCTAATGAGCCACGCTCCCTTGAAAATGTTTTGGAATTGATTTTATCTGCTTTGTCAGCTCTCCCAAGCTGAAATCTTGTTAAAATGCTGTTCATGAAGATGTCCACTTTGCTCTGATGACATGGAGGTGAAAAAACTGGTTACGATATTCCTGAGCGCCAGACTGGATAGTCAAGGTCAGTTTTGTTCAACAAACGTCCTGGCAGATGACAGTGAGGTGTGACCGTGGTTGTGGCATGTGACATGCACTTTGGAAACAATTTTCTACCAAAAAAAAAAAAAAAAAAAAAAGAAAAAGGCATGAAAGTGTTTGCACTGTTACGTGTCAGGAGAATGATCATCTATTACACAAGCTGCCGGCTGGCTTTCTTCTTCCCCCACGGCCTCCTCTTCAACTTGTTCATCAAGGGGAATCTCAGTAGACTCCGAGTCTTGAGTACACAGAGTCTTGGAGTCACTGCAACTAGTGTCTTCTTCCACCTGGCTCCCACTGTCCTTTTCTGTGTCTGACTCGCCATCTTCCTCCAAAGTCAGTTCGAACTGAAATTTCTCAGTTTGACCCTGCCGACCCTCCTCTGGGTCGTCAGGTGCAGGAGAGGGGCTCTGAGGGATTGTGCTCTGGTACCATTCACGATTGTCTTCCAAAGTGTCCAAAATGTCCTGGGCGTCGGGATGTACGAGGTCTGCCCATGTCTCCCAGAGAGGATGAACAATGTAGTCTATGAAGCCCACCTAGTTATGAAAAAGATCCAATATGAGTAGAGGATGTGAAACCAAGAAAGGACTAAGAGAAGTTACCTAGGTCATGGCCCACAAATAAAACACTGCACAGAAGGCTATTCATCTTAATTTGATGAAATAGTCACTATTTCAGATAATAGATCATATAAAAGCATGAGACTAGCTGGTGGAAATTAACTTCTAGAATTCTTAGTTCAAATGTATATTTTACAATGTAAAAAATTTTCTAGTTGTTTACAGGGTAGAGCTTGGGCCTTGGACCTTATTTTAGAATGGCCAGTTTGTAGGTGAATCCTGATAATAGACATAATGCCACGATCTCTGTGTGTGTGAATATACTAAATGGGACAGTCATAATGTATGAATGTAATGTCATAAGAATGTACCTACGGCTCTATGAATATAAGCTGTAGAATGAAAGTTTCCTGGATTGCAATCAGGTGAAATTGAGCTTGTTAAAAATCAAAGTAATTTAAAAACCCAATCTAATACTGTGAGATGTGAATACAAAGTGAGCAAATGCTAACCCTGTATCTCTGCTCTCTCTGGAAGGTCTATGCTTCGTGCCTTACCTGTGATTTCTCCACAGATGCATTGTGCTTGTCACACATAGGACTTATCTCCATGCCACGCTCCCTCTCCCGGTCTCCTTGGCGGAAGAACTCCTCCATGATGCGGTCCGTCCACTGGCGGTACAGCTGGAGAGGTTTGGTTGGGTTGCTCAGATCGGCACAATGCACCATGTTCTGAAGGACCTAAAACAGACGGACGCATTCTCTATTCAGCATCTGCTCCTTTTTTTTTTTTTTTTGTTAACTAGAAATTCACATGGGATGACTGTGACACTTAAAAATACATGTAGTGTAAGATTTATTCTAAACAGCTCAGCCATGATGTGTCTGTGTGTGGTTCACACTTGTATTAATAGTTCCAAATGATGCCACTTCCATCGCATCTAAATATCCTAAGAGAAACTGTTTATGTGCATAATTGATTAAATTCTGAGCTGCTTAAGTGGTTGGCCTTGAGGGATGTTAGGTTTCTTTTTTTTTTAAACACATATGCAAATGAAAAGACCAGTAGGATTTTACATGGTGGAGTCTCAGGAATAAGCATTTGTATTAAAATCCTGATTATAACCAGTAAAAGTATAAGGTGGGAGAAAGGAGAAATAAACCTCAATCAAAGCTGAGCACACAGACGTGAGCGCGCATGCCCAGCACACACAGAGACGCTCGGAACAAAGCTTTACCTGAATCCTATCAGAGTAATTATCAAGGAGGAGAACTCCAGAGCTTGTCACTTTCTTAGTTTCAACCATAGTTTTCAAATCAGCCAGGAGATTCATGTGCTTTGACATGTCTGTCGCAAGTACCTTAAAAGACAAAGAGTGTTTTATTAAGTAAAGGCCAGAAGAAAATGTCGGAATTTGCACATGAAAATATCATGCAGAATATCAGAAGGAACAGAAAACCACGATGCTATCTAGTAACAGCGTATGGAAATTCTTCACTCTTTCTTGGGAGCAAAGTCTTTTCTTCTTTGCTGTCAAGTTTTCTGGTAGCCCAGATAAACGTGTGCAATATACAGAAACATCAAGTACTGACGACCATGTTCATGGTGAAAAATGAGGTGATACGGCAGCACACGTTCTGAAGCTTTTCCCATTCCTTGGACTAGAAAGCGGTGATTAGACTATGATGGATTGCTTCAGAAACAGAATATTCTGAGTGATTTTCTGCTTATCTCAAATGGAGATAATTCTTGCCTTATATGTAGTTTAACACAGTAAGTTTTTTTTTTTTTTTGATACAGTCTCACCATTTCACCCTTGGTAGAGTGCTGTGCCATCACAGCTCACAGCAACATCCAACTCTTGGGCTTATGTGATTCTCCTGCCTCAGCCTCCCAAGTAGCTGGGACTACAAGCGCCCACAACGCCCGGCTATTTTTTAGTTGTAGTTGTCACTGTTGTTTGGCAAGCCCGGGCTAGATTCGAACCTGCCAGCTCCGGTGTATGCGGCTGGCACTCTAGCCACTGAGCTACAGTCGCTGAGCCTAACAGAGTAAGTTTTGATAAACAGAGATTTTCCTTTGAATCATATGAATCGAGAAAATAGTAAGGTCGGGGTGGCCTGACCTTAAAGTAAATGGCCCTGTTAGCTGATGGAAACAAATCCACCAGAGCTGTGGCCCACAGCCTCTGCTTTTGTTAGTCATGTTTCTCTGCCTGCCACTAGACCGGAGGGGCTCAGAAAATAAAAACCCAAGTGGTGAGGGCAAGCAGTCGTGAGTTAAGTCCAAACCTTTACATGTGGAAAACCTATCAGGGAACTGGCCTACAGCAGGGGCAGCTCCTAGAACATAAAGGGCAACAATAGATTTTGAAATGCAGCTTCTTTTCACTGATACTCATCTCAATCTTACATTAAAAACAAAACAAAACAACAATCTTGCATCAAAGTTCTCTCTCATTTTTTTTTTTTTTTGCTTTTATCAGCTACTTACAATGTCAATGACCATTTTCCTTAACGATTGTCTTTGCTTTTTGGTCAAATTCTGGAAAATGTCACAGTTTTCTTCCTGAAGCAACTTAAAGCCCACAGCTAAATGATGGTTCTCCAAGACAGAGGAGTCATTGTACATCAAGGCAAGTTCCGAGTCTGAAAGGAAGATAACGGAGGCAGAAGGTCAGCAAGGCTGTTTATAAGACATTTATCTTATTCTTCCAATGTTATGATACTTGGGGTTTAGGATGCAACTTCTCCTAACCCTCTCTGCAGCCCTTACCCTTACAAGACAATACACAGGAGAGAACGTGTTGGTTAATTTAAGGGCAGAAAGAACAATGGAATCTTGGGAATTAATTCTAACGCGACTGACATGTAGCAGAACATTTTACTCTGTGGGCATCACTTTCCTCTCTCCTAAAGCAGAAAAATTGAATTACCTTTCCTCTAAAGTTGCCATACGTTCAGAAATATGAGACATTACACGTAACATCTGCAACATGCCCAGAGCAGAAAGTGCTGTAGTCCTGATCACTGTGGATTACCCACACTACAGTTTATATAATGTAAGAACAAAGTGATATGAGATTGTCTGTGCTCAGAGACAGTATATTAACAGTTTGGAACATGTGAACAATGTTAGTTTGCTCTTGTTGCTTTTAGTTTCTCCACAGGATCACTCACTAAGTGTAGACTTTATTCATTTTTCCCACTTTCTTTCCCAAGTGTGGTGACAGTCACTGCCAACTCTACAAGTGTACTGCTTTTCCTGCTCTTGCCTATGGCTTCACAGAGACCTAGTGCTTAGTGTTTACATCCCCCTCGTAAAGACGCTGCCTCTCTCTCACTAGTGCCCTGGACCTGTGTGTTTTAGGCCAGGAGAATTCCTGCCTCTTTCCTACTTTCTGTCAATAGCAGACCTAGATCTATAAGGCAGTCATTAAAAAAATTGACTGGTGCTTTATTCTGTTTCCAGTAGGTCACTGTAAAGACTGAAAGCACATGGACTTGACCTTTTGTCTGACGAATGAATAGAAAATATACTTCCTTTTCTAAGAAAGAAAGACTCAGTATTATTCCCTGGCTATTTTAAAGGGAGCTAGAGAGGAGAAGAGAGGAGAGGCTCAATGCACGTATCCACTAGGAAATTCTAGGATTTTATCAGAACTACAGAAGTGGAAACTTGCACACCTCAATTTTAGCTCTTGAACTACAGGAATAGAAATGTCTAGATTATTAGGGAGTGAGTGTATAAGGTATTATTATTATTTACTTTTAGTGTTAATTTTTTAAAAGGCAGTATTAGGTTAAGTCTTAGAATCTATATAAGCCTCTAATTATGAAACAATGAAACTTTACAGATGGCTAAGCATATAGAAATTAAAATCTTAAAACCGTACAGAATCTTAGCATACGACATTACTGTAGTACTATCATACTAAATAAAGATAGATTGAAAGGAAGCCATAATGTTTTCTAACTGGAGAAATCACGCCTAATTAACCTATTAGGATTATCTTAAGGGAATAAAAATGCATGTGGACAAGTGGCATTAAGAGAACTGCCATGGCCTTACAAAAACCTTAATTGATTTATATTTCCCATGAAGAAAGGTGAGGGAATGAAGGCTGTTGAGCTTACAGAAGAAAAACAAGACGATGAACTTTTATTTCAAGGAAAAGGTTGATCTACAGTGTGGAAGTTGCAAAAGAAAGTTTAAGTTCTACTCAACATAGGGAGGGCCTTTCACATAGGGCTAAGCCTGTGTTGGAAACGTGGTTATCGCCAGACATTTAAGAGTCCAGATTAGGCAGAAAAACCATGAGACAATTCCTTACTGGACTGGTAGGTCTCTACAGCCTCTTCCATCTCTCAGGCTGTTACAGGAAGGTGGTAGTGACTCTTGATTTTTAAATAAACAAATGTTGGCATTTAAGAAACTGATTCTCAGCGTAGCCATTTAACTTTCCACTCTTTAAGATTGAAGGCATGTGGTTACATTTAAACGAGGCGAGGGGTAAGACCCTGCAGCCCCTTGGTTTGCTTTTTACCACAGATGATAATCCAGTAGTTCTAAGTAGAATCCATGAAGGTGCAAGCTGTCTTTATAATTTGACACAATGCATAGCACGAAGGGGCAGAAAGATTAGCTTATACTGCGCTTTTGTTGAAACCCCCTCATCTGTAAGTCCAGTAAAAAAGTTTTTCCTGATTACCACAGGCTGAATTATTCTCTTTTTCCCTGTAAACTCTGATGCTAGTTTGAACCATGGATCTGGCAGTTATTGCCTTGCACCTCATTTGTCTTTATCTCCACACAAAACATTTAACAGCCCCTCCCCAAACTTCCTAACCTACTTAGAGACTTACGCCCTGTATGAAATTCAAATAATAATAATTTAAAATGTTTGGTTGTCTGATTTCTTCTGTTTACTTCAATTATTTTAGCCTAAAAGGTATAGAGGGGAATATAATATAATAAAGTATAATATTTCTTTACTTATTTTTATGGTTTCAACCACCCTTATAACCTCACTCCAACTAAGAAGCTATGTTTATTACCTTTCTAGTTATCTCCCATTATAGTAGAAACTGTTCACTGGTATAGAACAGTGACTACCACACAACAGGCACACGATTCATTTGTTGAATTAAACAACTCTTCAGAACCCAACAAAGACTATCAAGAAGAAAAAGTTAGCCTTATTTCACAGAATCAGGATAAATCATTAAGGAAGGTCAGAGTAAAATTAAAGCCACTTGACAGCACTCTATGGAAAATTGACATATTCTTACAATAGAGGGCTTCTGAGGAACCGGTTATATCCTTCCTTGACCTGTGGACAGAAGTGAGTCTAACAGTTGCATAGGTCAATCTGAAGCCATGTCACTAACCTGGTGACTGACTGCCATGAGGGCCACCACCAGCAAATAAGATCAGCAGTTACTCTTGGGAGGCTCTAGCACACTTAGGCAATAACCAAAACCCAAGCATTATTCTCGCCTTGATAAAAGCATAGCATTTAGAGCAGCAGTTCCCAGCCTTTTTGGCACCAGGGATTGGTTTCATGGAAGATGGTTTGTCCACGGATGGGAGGAAGGGGGGAGATGGGACAGGAGGCAGAGCTCAGATGGTGATGTGAGTGATGGGGAGCACTGTGAATATAAAGGAAGCTTTGCTTGCTTGCTCGCCGCTCACCTCCTGTTGTGTGGCCCTGTTCCTTGCTATAGACCAGAACTTTTGGGGCTCCATGGACTGGCTTCATGGAAGACAATTTTCCCACAGATTGCAGGGGGGTGGGGTGGGCACGGCATGGGACAGGAGGTGGAGATAAGGCAGTGCTGTGCGTGGCCTGGTTCCCAATAGGCCACAGACCAGTACTAGTCTGTGACCTGGGGGTTGAAGACCATGGATTTGGAGGATTTGAGTGCCAGGCATCATACTAAGTGGTTTATTTGTATTACTTCAATTGATCCTCATGCTTTTAGGAAGATTATATTGTTATTGCCACTTACAAAGGATAAAAATGAGCCTTAAGGAAGTAACTTTGCCAGTGTCAGTAAGTCTTGCGGATAGTAAGTACTTAAAACTAGGCAGTCTCTAGAGTTCTCTTCTTATACTACCTATTATTACAAATGCTTTATAAGGGCAATGACATTGAACAGTGAACAGTAAACATAAACCAGGAAATGATAAACGCAATCCCTTCAATGCCTGGCCATATTAATAACCATATAAGTTTATGCTATTTTATTGAGGGACCATGTATACCTTTATAAACACAATGCCAATATTTTATTCTACACAAACCAACTGTGCACATTTATCAAAACTACCCTGGATCATCAGGATAAATTATGCTTAACATACACTAACAATGAAAGCAAGACCACCTTTGTTTGTGTGCCCCTCTCTTCTGAGTTCTTATAGAATAGCAGGGTAGAGGGTAGGTAGGTACCATTACATAACTGAGAACATGTACTGTGTTAATCTTCTCTCTCCATGGTTTTCCAGAGGGAAAAACCCAGTAAGATGGAGATTTTATATATGTATGGATTTGGCTGAGATGATCATGGAGCGAAGAGGTTTCATGATTATCATCTGTAAGCTGGAGAACCAAGAAAGCCAGTGGTATAATTCAGTTTCAGTTTGAAGGCCCCAGAACCAGCAGCACTGATGCACAAGGGCAGAAGATATTCCAGCTCACAGAGAGAAAGAATTTTCTGCCCCTCCCATTCTGTGTTCTATTCTTCTATTTGGGGTCCTCCATGTATTGGACAATGCCTCCCAATACTAATAAAAGTCATCTTCTTTACTTGGTCTACTGATTCAAAGGCAAATTTCGTGCAGAAATACCTTCATAGAAACATGTCAAAATGTTTTATTAACTATTTGGGCATCCTCTAACCCAGTCAACTTGACTTATAAAAGTAACCACAGAACTCTCTCTTAGACTGCAAATCCCTTGAGGGCAAAGAGCTGCTTTTTTATGCTTTACTACTACTGCAGTACCTCACGCCCTGAGGGAAAATAGTAGGTAACACTAAGTATTTATTGATTGTGTTATTAAGTTGATTTTTTAAAACAAACTTTATGTTAAGTTGCTTATTACCAACAATACTTTTAAATAACAGGGACCTAATGAAAAGAGCCCTACAACATAAAAACAAATTCAAAATTTAATATCAGAATTGGCAAGAGTATGGGGGAAAGGGCAGACTATTGGTGAAAACGTAAATAGTTATAAGCTTTCTGGAGGGCCACAGAAGCAATATATGAAATATATTTTGCATATACCAAAATGTAAAAGAAAAAAATTAACCTCTGAAATAATCACAACAGTTCAAAGCAACATAAGCAAAAGAAAATGGACAACTTAACATTCTCTAACAGGGGACAAGTTAACTGAACTATTTTTAACAGGAAATATATACAAAACAGGTTACTGAGCAGACAGAAAGGTCTTAGGAAACATCTACATTATGATGTTTTAAACTGATACCTAACAGGTGGACTTGTTGATGGGGTACATGCGATATTTTGATATATGCACACAATGTATAATGGTCACATCAGTGCCACTGGGACATGTATCACCTCAAATGTTTATCATTTCTTTGTACTGGGAACTATAGTATTTCTTTAAATATATATCTAAAATTGAATGCTTATATCTATCTGTATGCATATGTGCTTAGACATAAGTCTGAAGAAATTATATTCACTGAAATTACCTTTGAGGGAAATTTTTCATGTGATTTTTATTTTCTCCTTTATTTTCCATATTGTTTTATTTTACAATGGACATATTCATTTTGTAAGAGATTAACTAAAACATATTTTTAAAAAGTTTTAAAGCTGAAAGAGGGACATGTGCTCTGTAATAAGACAAACATGGTCAGGTCTCAAATCTACCGTATTTTGATATATAAAAAATGTAAATTCTATATACATTTCTGCTTATCTGCCTGACAAAGAGCACTTGCAGGAGTAAGTTCAATGCATATTTGTTACATCAGTGTTTGAGGCAAAATGATCATAAGCCTAGAAAACAAACAGACCTGGCTTTGAAACTGGTGTCCACCTCTCCTCTTTTGGTCTTATCTGTTAAATGAGGTCAATTCCCACCAAACTGTTGTGGGGATTATAGGATGCCATTAACATAATGTCTGAAATGTGGGGAACTTTTAATAGCTCCCAAGATTTCCTCCACTGGATGGAAATGCAGAGGTGACTGACTTGAAACCTACATTCCAACAGCTCTCAATCTAAGAAGGAAAATAGAGACAGAAGACAAGAGGCTCACAGTCAGGGGAACAGCTTGCGTAAAAGGCACAGTGAGCAGAAGACCACGGGGCCTCTACGTGATAGTAAGCATGTCCAAGTGGTGGGTCAGAGCCAGCATCCAAGATGGCCTGGAGAAGTTAAGACTGGGGACTGTTTTTCTTATCTATATCCAATATTGTGAAAAGTATGCATGGACCTGGACCCCTTCTTTTGCTCATCAGCTTTGTCAGTGTTTGTGCACTTAACATGTGGCCCAGGACAATTCTATTCTTAACCCTTCCAATGTGTAGCAAAAAAGGAAATAAGCTTGGGGTGGCACCTGTGGCTCAAGGAGTAGGGCTGCCGGTCCCATATACCAGGGGTGGTGGGTTCAAGCCTGGCCCTGGCCAAAACTGCAAAAAAAAAAAAAAAAAAAAAAAGAAAAGAAAAGGAAAAAGCTTGGACATCTTTGATTCCTCTTCTTGTTCTTACAGCTTTGCTAGGCTTAATCTAGAGTTAGAAAACGCCAGTTTGCTATGCCATGTCTCTAAACTACAAAAGAAAACAAACAGAGGTCTTCAAATGGACTCTGAATAAAGCATTTATCCTTGAAACGGGGGTGGGAAGTGGTGGTTTTAACATACTGTCCAGCTGCTGAGGACAAAGGATTAAAACTGCGTGGCTCACCCTCTCAATTCATCCCCTCCTCATGCCCAACCCTCACTGCGCTCAGCACCATCTCCTGTCACACGTCTTCTTCTTATGTTCTGTTTTTTCTCGCAGAATGCAGGCTCTTGAGAGCCAGGGCTTTCTCTTGTTCACTCACGTGTCCCTAGTGCCTATAACAATATTTGATATTCAGTAGGCTCTCAGGACATTTTTGTTGAATAAAATAACAACCTCTGTAGTTACAGCTATATACTCATATTTGATACAAATGAATTTATACTAAAGATGTTATACAGAAAAATAAAATTCTCTCTATTACCCGCTAGTATAGCTATAAAATGTTTGTTTCCAGGTAGGATTAGAGAAATGAAGAAGATGTGTGTTCTGGTAGCTGGACCAGCGTCACCTCAGCATATCGAAATGCCTCTGTTCTTGAAAATTGGAAACCATGCTTTGACCATATGACTGATGTGAATAAATCTTTCTCCCCCAAACTTCTCTGCCACAAAATAACTCATTTTCCAGGTAAAAATTAATGCTATCTATATTTTATGCCTTTTATACTGCTTTATTTTTTCAGAAAATAAAGCTTATAAAGTTAAATTCAATTTTATGACCTCTGGCATGTTAAAATCAAAACTTTATGATGCGATTTACATTTTATAGGTTTATTTATGTGTGTACAAAAGACTTAGGCAGCGTCCTGCCTGGAATTTCCGTTTCTCTAAATCCCGTTTTAGTTCCCGCTCATTTGCAAACCATTTAGTAAAGCTTAACCAACTCTACCAGGTAGAAAAGATCTCTCTGTTTTCATAACATCCTGCATACTAATAAGGAGTGTCAATAAAATTAGTCAAATCATGTGGCACCTAAACCTGACACAAGTGATAGAATTAACAAAACTTAGGATCCCAATGGGTGAGTCCCTGGCACCCCCTCTGTATCAGCCATATAACCCAGGACACATCCCCAAACCTTGTAGCATCATTGTAACCCCCTTAAAATGAGACAGGTAACCTCCCAACTATGGGCTTATAAAGCTGACGGTCAGAATTTGTTAATACAAGAAATATAGATTCAACCTTTGCCTTTGGACAGGTCGGCAGCTCCAGCATCAGGGCAGGAGCTGAACAGTGTATGTACTAGTTTGACTCACGGATTCTCAATCCACCCATGAAAGTCAGAGAAAATATAAACTTCAGTTTATTTTTACAAATATAAACTAAAAATTAACTAAAAATAAACACATTAATTTTGATAGAGTATTCAACAAACCTTTTCATTTCAAACTTAAAAAGTTATTATAATTTATAAGTTACTAGAAGGATTCTTTCACTGCATGCTGTGAGGATAAAGGTTATTTGCGTTACTGGCAACTAAGTCTCTTTTGTCTTCTGGGTCCTGAAAAAAACATTCTAGCTCACAGGATCCCTGGTCAAAAGCCAACTAAGGCAGTCATTCTGATACATCCTGGAAGCTCTGACCAACCTCAGAATACCCTCACACTCCAAATGACATTGCTGACTCATTCTCTCGGGAATAATGGCCTCATCATCCCCCACCCTCAACAAAACACCAGCAGTCCAAAGCTGCTCTGGAAACTGAACTTCCCTGAGTTGCTCTTTCTGTGGGAAAGAAATCCTCACAGCCCTAACTGCAGTGCAGCCATTTGGGAAGTGAGACGTGTAGAAAGACATGGGTATGAAGATGTATTTTTAACAAAGAAGGATGAAAAGAAAGAAGATAATTGTATATAAAAAAGAATCTTCTATGAAAACTTTTTGTCCTAAAATAACTGGTAATTTGTAAAAACAGGGTCAAGCATATTGAAAGATAGTTGGTGTAAGTAGTGAAGATTAGGTTAGTAAAAGACAATTTTAATAGAATTTTGTATGTGATCAAGTCGGTTATAACGAAAAAGGAATCTCTAATTGAAACAACATAGTTCGCTTTCAAGTTTATAAATCTTAAGTTTGAAGCCTCTTGCATTTCTGAGTAAATACCTAAAAAGTTCAGAATTCAAAAGATCAATCTGCCACTAAAGAGTTAACATGCAAAGTTTGTTCAACTGTTTCTCTATCTTTTTGCCTAATAAAAACTGCGGTTGCTAAGTATGGGTGTCCTGGAGATAAGGTACCAGCACTCAATAAAAGAAATAAGGTTAGCTACTCATTTAAAACTGAATAAGAAGAAAAAAAAGGTCTTTTAAAACACCAGCTACTTTTCTTTCCTAATTGACATCACTGTGTCTAGCTCCTAAGGTAGCAGGGCATATTCTTAACAAAAAGTTCTTTTGAGTTACATTACATTCCAAAACTTGATTTCTTCCCTTCTGTTTTTACTACAAAGTGATCAGAAAAAGAGCACCAGACATTAACCTGGTGGGGACAAAGAGAGTGCATTTTCTGTGAGAAGTCAAACTCCTTACTGTCACCTTCCTGGTTCACTTCCTGAGATAGCTAATGATATCGGCCATGTAGGAACCTGGCTGGGGAGATGCAGAAAGTCTGTTACGTCAACGAGCTCCCCCCAGTCATGAAATTGGGTACATCCCAAAACCCTCCACCCCAAAGTTGAATGACCCCTTGACTACCCCACAGCAGTCAGACTACACATCAGCTTGCCCTCCCTGGGACAACTATAGGATTTGATCTTAGCTATAATTATCCCTAACCCTTCTCTTCCGTCAAAAACCTTCTCACGCTTCTCCAGGACTTTTACCTATAGAGAGACTTCACAGACTTCTCATAACAAGACTTTACCTCTAGTTAAATTGCCTTCTTCCTCACCCTAATCCCTTCTTCAGTCCTTTAAACTTCCCTGACGTTCTACCTCTACCTACTCAACACGACCACTCTCACACAGGACTTTCTAAATGGAACCTCTTCACCCTTATCTCACAGATGCTGGATTTGCTTGTCCCTCCCCACCCCCTCCCCAACATATATACTGCTGTTCCAGGCCCAGATCATGGCTGAAGGACATCCATTGTACACTTGACATATCACAAAGAGAAGGGAGCGTACTTCACTGATGGAGCAGACACCCTGCCTGGGAACTGTCCCACCACTATAGCCAGTATAGCAATTTCACCATCCCAGACCTTTTCAGAAAACATCTGCTCACTCCCTTACGCAGCAACTCCCATCTCCGGGATGGTAACATCAACCATGAACCTTCTTCTCACCCCTGCACCCTTTCCTATGATCCTCACTGGCCCTGGGCCCTTCCCAGATACCTTACCTCTAAATCATCACAGTTTCCCCCCCAACACTTTCTAACCCTGACAGGTGGATTATACTCTGTCATCTCATGTCAATGGATTATTTTCATTTCATGTCAGTGGATTTTCTTCTCAGGACCCCCTCCAAACTTCACCCTGATCGCCCTTCTTCTTACCCTAGACCTAATTCTCAAAAACCCTTCCCCAGAATCCACACTCCTGGCTGTCCCCCACAAACCCATGAGCCACTCTACCCTCTCCTCAGGGCAGCACTTGCCAGTTCCTTTTCTGGAACAAACTGGGACAGAATCGGAGAACTCACAATTTTCTTCATTTTTTTTTTTTTCAGTTCACCTTAGCTCATGTCTGACACAAGAAAAGGCCTATTTTTGTGTGTGTGGCCACCCACCAGACAGGCACCTGCCATCTTGCAGATCTATCTCCTAATATAAACACTGCCCCTCCTGATCAGTCTCTACCTGTTCCAATAAAAACACAGGTCAGGCCCCAGAAGAACTCTCATCCTAATCCCACTCCTCACTCCCCTGGAGATAACCACAGGAATCAGAACAGGACTCAGACAAGGGGGGGGGGTCCTTCCCTGAACTTTTCCCACACATTATCCCAAGACCTACAAAGCCTATAAAAAATATCCCACAGCCTTCTAAAACTCACAGTTTTAACCCGACAACATGTCACCCATATCTGGGAGGCAGCGAGTGCGAAGGAGCAGGCCAGAAATCAAACTGGGATCACAGCAAACCCCTCCCACAACCCCGATGCCTCAAAGCCATTGTTCCTGGGGAATAACAGACCAGGTAACTTTTACTCTGGCCCTGGCTAGTGGCCAATTAAGGGAGTAACTCTTACTCCTAGATTTGCCCTGAGTACAAAAATCAGTCCCTCTGCAGAAGGGATGCCTCCCAGGGGAAACCCCTTCCCACATTCAATCCTACCGATAAGGGATAATAGAAGCCCCCTGAGACTGAGAACACGCTGGCTCCTGGTCAGACTTCATTCTGCTCTCCTCTCCTTTCTCTGCTATTAAAGCCTTTCCCATCCCTCTTCTTCTCACTCTACCCTTCTTCTCACTCTATCCCCATCCTCTCCCTTTCAGAAGCAGGATTACCTCTCCTTCTACCCCAGGCATGTCACTCACAAAACAGCCTTTAACAGACATCTGGGCCACTCTTCTTGTATTTAAAACCACCCCCGATTTTCTCCACTTATTCAGTGGCTCTGAAATGTCAGAAGGCATCAGATTCATCTGTGGACCAAGGCCTTCCTGCTCAAACCACAGACTCCACAGGGACCCGGACGTCCGCCAGGAGCGAGCCTGAGCCCAAACCCTCACAGGATTCACAAGGAAGAGGGACAGAGCTGGTCGCAGTACAGGGAAGACAGTGACTTTACTGTGAATTGTTTTAATTTGTCCTCCACGCTATTCTTAATTCTAATGCTATGATTAAGGAACACATAATACGGCATAGACTGGGATGCAAAGAAAACATACCAATCTGACTGTTTGGTGTCCCCAAGAAAAAAATCTTTCTTAAGGACAAAAAATTAGATGTAAACAAACACTTCATGAATTTGTTAGAAAAAATCTACAAAATTAGGAAAATATCAAGGCATGCATAGGCATTAAAATAATATATCAGCTCAGGCTCATGAGAAGTACCAGTGTTCATTAGACTGTATGACCCCCCACCTTTTCTCAGAAAGGACAGTCAACACACATCACTGACACAACCCAGGAGTGGCACCCAGTGTGTATTCATCTTCATGTATATGCTTTGGTGTGTTCTGAAAGTGCCCCCCTACAGGTCCTCATAAGGTAGCTGGAAAGTGAAATGTTATCCTGTGTAATATGGATAAATAAGGTCCTAAACTAAACTTCTACAATGTACCTGAGCAACCACACGTCTCAGGAAATCCTGACTTTCCCAATCCTCCCTATGTGGGTGCATTTTGCAATAGGGTTGTCCAGAGGGTTTTAAAAGATATAAATAGATCTAAATAATCCTAAAGGTTTGAGTTAAGTCTCTTAAATCAAGGTTACATTTGAATTCTTTCTTTAAATCTGATTACAGCAAAGTATAGGAAATGAATGGTGAATGAATTCACAGGCAATCCTGTAGCTGAGCTGTTATGGGGCATGAAGAGACTGCTACCTAGAAGATCAGTGAAGGGGGAAAAGGCAGATTCTTAACAAACTGAAAAAAAATTCACTAAGTTATCATTTTATTTTTTCATATATAAAACTGAATTTATATTAATCTACCACAGGGGGAGGGAGTTCAGTCATAGTTCACTTCAACTGTTTAGCAGTTAACTGGCAAGTACTACATAGGGTTGCTCTTAACATAAACCTCTTTACAAAGGCATGGCTCAAGTGTCCCCTAAACATTTCCTCTAGAGGATTTCTGTGCAGCTGCGTGTGAGAGATGTTCCATATTAAACGGTCATTACTACTCCTTGTATTTCCAAATTCAGTGGTGGCTTCTTAGACAGTGAGATGTCACCAGTGAAAAAAAATTTAATGGTTAAAACTGTTAAATTAAGAGAGAAGTTCCTGCTACTGTCATTAGGAGATTTTACAAAGGAAAGAACAGGGGTCCTATGGTGACATAGGAGAAAGGGACGCTGTGTGACCTCTGAGGAGTAAGTGATGTCCTATTAAAGTAAGGAAAGTTTTAACATTAATTCTCATAACTGTTTCCTTTTTTATTTAAAAATTTAGGGGCAATATAGTTACCTAAATCTTTTTGTACACTTTCACTTTTAATTACCCTTGCCCAGTAAAATGGCATTTTATTTTTATTTTTTTAGAGACGTACTGGAATATACCTTTTTCAACTATCGTTTGCCTCATCGACCATAATGATAAATTTTCAGAGCTAAATTACATGAATATACTCTATCACTAAAACACATATTTACTATCTCAAAAGGACTTTATTGTTCTAGAAACACCCTCAGACATTCTATAATATACAAAGGAAAAATGTGTTCCACACAAACAAACAAACTTTACTTACTCGTATTGATCAGAAATTGATTCGACACGCCAGGATGATCTACATCGTGTATTGCACTGGCAAAAATGGCTGCAAGAATCTCCAAATCTGTAAACACAGCCTGGAAAATCAGACAGTATAGATAGCAATTGTAACACAATTTTATAATGAAAACAAATACATTAGCAAAAAGAGCATCTTTCCCCCAAATGATAAGGGAAATCATATTGTAAAAATTGAAAGTATTTCCTCCTAATAAATTCTATGAAAATATCAATGTATTACTTATATTTTATGAAATAGTGATCCTTTGACCTGTAACTATCAAAGCCATCAGACCACATTTCAAGGAAAAAAACTAACCCAAATTGAGTAAGCCAGATATACTATATGAAATGTCTATGTGTTCAAAAAAACAGTATCAGAAACAGATGAATCACTAAATCTCTGGCCAATGTTCACAGGTGAAAATTCATCTAAGACTTCACTGTTTACTAACAACTATAACATTTTTTTCCCTATGTAAGTCCAAATACTTCCAATAAATCCAATTACTTTCTTTACTGCCAACTCTTCAGTATAAAAGTTTAAGAGCTTCTAAGAGTGAAAAGTTAGTGTTCTTCCAATTTCAGAAGAGAGATGTACCTCCAAAGCGGGTGTCGATAAGAGCACATGCGTAGACTGGACGACGTCTGCAGCGTGGATGTTGTTGTGGTAGGCCACGTCAGCATGGTAATGGTCTTCAAGAGTCATGAGATACGTAATTAGAGTATCTACTGGAATCTTAAATGTTTTTAATAAATCCCGTTCCTATAGGAAAAGAAATCCTCTCATGTAAAAAAAAGTTTTTCCCATAGTGTATGTTAACAAAATCACATACCAGTGTTACCTATGGTTAACCCACAAATAGCTACTGTACTCTCACATGGAAGATGGAAACCTTTGGGAAGATCCGGAGACTGCGGGACAAAACCAGAGTTGGGTTTCCTTCTCTCCTCCTGGAGCCCAGCAGTGCTGACCCATGCTGTGTGTGGTGGAACCGAGCTGCTACTATACAAGTCTCTGTGTCCTACTGTGGCTTCCATCAAGTGTCATTGACTCAGCCGCTGGATCACACCAACCGAAACTCACTTTCTCTTTAGAGCTGGCAATGACCATTCCAGTCCCAAGGTCTCTATAACAGCCTCAACTTCTCATTTAAATACCCTGCATTGGGCCAAAGGCTCAACAAGGGGGAGAAATGGACGTAGAGAAGACAGCAGGACATGGGAAAGTAACTGAAGTCTAAGGCAAGGCAGCAGGGAGCTCATTCATTTCTTAAAGTTAGTGCTCCATTCTCTATGCAAGTCAGGGTCAGGGAGGTGATTTTCTACATTTTATTTTAGTGAACTGCTTCAACTCCCCCACGTCTCATCTTTTTTCTTCAATACAAAAAGTTAGCCAAATCATAATTTATGTGTACTTCACCCACGTTTCACCTTTCTGTTCATGTGTCCCTTGCAAAGGAGTAAATAAGAACAAAAAGTATCAAAATAAGCAAAAGAGGATGAGTAGGAAGGAAGACAACAGGCATGTACAATCCACGGCCTGGACATTAAGTTCCTGATTAAAAGAAATAGGACAGAACTTAACTACGGTACCTGGAAAATGGTGTGCATGATAACAGTCAGGGGCCGGTTCCCAGACAACTCTGCTATTCTGAAAACATGAAGACCCCATTTGTTCACATCCTCCAGTTCCTGAGGTTAGAAAACAATATCAGAAAAATTAGGAAGTGGAAGTAGAATGTGAATAAATGAATACA
>CAUYQV010118376.1:0-10553 GCA_963574575.1 Galagoides demidoff
ACTGTGGTCCCAGCTACTTGGGAGGCAGAGGCAGGAGACTCGCTTGAGCCCAGGAGTTGGAGATTTCTGTGAGCTGTGATGCCATGGCACTCTACCCAGGGGGATAGCTTGAGGCTCCGTCTCAAAAAAAAAAAAAAAAAAAAGTCAATGAAACAGTATTATTTGTAGCAACTGGGATGGAACTGGAGACTACATTACCCTACATGAAGTGTCTCCGGAAGGGAAAAAAGCAGATACCACGTATTCTCACTCCTAAGTGGGAGCTAAACCAAGGATCTATGTTGCCATAAAGAGTGGTGATGGACTTTGGAAACCAAGACGGGGAAGCCTCAGAAAGCAGTGAGGAAGAAAAATCTTCCTATCAAGCTCAGGATACTCTATTCCGGTGGTGGGTGCACTGAAACCTCTAACTTCATCATGATACAACTTATTCATGTAATGACAACACTTTCACCCCCTACGTTTTTAAAATAGAAACTAAATAAGTAACTAAATAAAAGTAATAGTGGTTAGAAAATATTCAGTATAGAAATATCCACGATATTGACTTTAAATTATATTCCAAATTTTATCGGGTATATTTTCTTCCTATTTCCATTAGACAACATATTTTACTGAAGACGCCCAAATTTCTGAAAGGTGTCAATAACTGAATATGCATTTTTTGTTTTGATTAAATCAACGGATCATAAATGGTGTGATTTCTAAATTGTTTATGGAGTTAAATTTCTGGAGAATTTTCTTAATTTTATACTGTTCTATTTTTTAATGCGTGCTTTTCACTGGATGAAATAGTTCCCACTGATATTGCCAGAAGAAAAAAAGTAGGAAAACAGTAGTAGCATACATATGTACTTGGCTCAGTTCTTTGATACGGTCCCCCTTCTCCCGTCCATGTGGTAAAGCTTTCTTTGAACTCAATGAGTGTTCTTTGTGATTCAGTGTTACAGGGAGTACCCCAGTGATGAGAGGGAGGGAAGACTGCAAGTCTTTTGCCTTCAAAAGAACTCAGTCTTCAAAGTGGTCTCTTCCTTCAGTGATGGACTTAAGACCAAAGGCTGGAATATCAAAGAAAAGGCCAAGGAAGTAGTTGAGCATATGAATTTCTCGCATTAGAAATGGACAGGGGAAAAAAAGTTTTTACGTTTGAGCAGCAGAAATCTCAGAATTTTTCCTGTCAAAACGACACAATTAGATTCAGTCTCAGAACTCGTGAAATCGGCTTTCAGATTGTCACAGGCTTAATGAACTCACAGCCATTTTCGCCTTGCAGTTCATAACGCAGACGGATATCAAAGGGCATTGGTGCCGGTGGACCTGTAGGTAGTGAGGTTCAGTTCTTCCGGGATCACCTGAATCTATCAGGAATGCCTCTCAGAATTTTCTGACTAAATAATAGGAGGTAGAAACATTCATGCATGACTAATCATCTCCCCCTGGTCGAATCTTGACACTTGGGTGGTTAGTTCCTTGCTAAGTTGCCAGGGCAAGTTCTGACATCCTCTGCAATGTCCGAATGGCCCTAAGGCAAGAAGCAGGTGCAGGGCACAAAGGAGAGATGGGACCCTTCAGCTGCAGGGAGTTCAAACCTTCAAGAACAGTCTAGTCCCAGTTGCCTGAGAAAATGAAATGCTGGATAGAGAAGGGACTCGATGCAGTCTACCATTTTCACACATGCCCGTGTTTTCCACATAAAGACTCTCAGGGCAATGATGCTTTGAGGGGATGAAATCTCTTCTAGGACTTAGTACCCAAGACTGGAAAGGCACACTGTGGATCCCAGTGCTGACTGTGACCCACAGTCATCATCCTCCTTTTCTCCTGCCTCTTCTAGACGTCCACAGCTTTCAACAAAGGCTGCGGCTGGAAAAATACAGTTGCCTGGTTTTGTGGCTGAAAACTCCGTGCTTCTGAGATTAGGGTTCTTACCCGTCTTGCCCTTACTAGTCTATGTTTTCTGCAGTTAACCTTTCACCATTTTCATGAGGCATTGAAGCACCAGGAATTCAACACAGAATTTCTCAAGTTCACGCACGCATCCATTGTGTGACATCAACCCTGGCTCCTGAAGGTAATTACTATTTATTTCTTCTGGAAATAAATGTCTTACTGGAACCCACAGTCAATAAGAGGTTGCTGTAGTTTCATGTTGAGGTTCTCGTCGCAGGTGACCCACTTCATCACACAGGCCCCTCTTCAGACTGAAGGAATTTTGCCCACAGTTCAGGCAAGTTTATTGGTTGATTGTTCTCCCTTTGGGGGGAATCGCCCTGGCTGATGAGGAGCTATCGTCTAAAAGTTACGCTTTTCTCCTAGGAAAGCCTTATTCACAGTGGGTTACTGTACGGTTATAAAAGTCCAGCCAACTCAACTCAAACTTCCACAACTCTAAGGCAATGCTGGCTCCACAGCCTTCATGAACATGCTGACCCATTATCCTGACTGCACTGCAGCTCAGCTTCCCCCCTGCCCAGAACTGTCTTCCTCTCTCCCCCTACAGATACTGATCCTGAGAACACTCTTTAATAAACTTTCTGTATGCTAACCTCCAGCTCAGAGTGTTTCCTTGGGTACCAACCTGTAGTATTTGCTACAAACTGTGGTCCAAGAAAGCAGGGCCAAGGTGGGGAATCGGAACAAAGTCATATGTTGTGCAGGTAGAAATTAGGGTCCACATTACTGGTTATGAAACTGGTTTGTACGTGAGCTGGCACAAGATACCACTGAAACCCTAACGCTGAGCGTGTGGTAAACTGGAAGGAATTACCCAATTAGTGGGAGAAATATTAATTATGTAGTTTAAAGAGAATGAAATTGATGGAATTGAATGGCTATTGTGGGGGAAAATGGACATTTTGAGAAAGCTGATTGGATGCTGAGGGACTAGTCTGTAATGGTGAGAAGCATAGAAACAAGGTGTCAGTATATAAATAACTTCATATTTGCAGGTGTAGGACAGAGGTTGCTATGAAAAAAGATAATTAGTATTAAATTCTCAGTACTCACGTGTCTGATAAGCCAAGGTCAGGACCCTGATTGAGAAAGAACAGAATCCTTAGCTGTGGGGCATTGAAACTGAGGTATTAAAAAATTCTTGAATTCCCCAGGGGTTTTTTTATAGTTTTTTTTTTTCTTTTCTTTGGCCGGGGCTGAGTTTGAACCTCCCACCTCTGGTATTTGGGGACAGCACCCTACTCCTTGAGCCACAGGCACCGCCCATTCCCCAGATTTTTTTGAACTGAATTTATAATCTTCTCAGTCAGAGCTTCATTCTATCTCCAGTATGGTGCAGAAGTTCCTAAACTACAAAAATGAACAATAAAACAAAACAACAACAATAAAAAAAATGCACCCCCATCAGGGGAATCTGCTCCTCTTATATTTCCTCAGACCTTTTGTCAGTAATCAGGTTAAGTTGCAATGTTGCTGGAATTTCTTTGTTCTGGGTCTTTTCATCTTGGGTTCAAAGAATGCAACCATAAACCACACAGATAAGCAAATAGAGTTTACTGATAGAGCAAGAAATAGGTAAGGTAAAAAACGGTCAACAGCACCTCCCCAAGTAGGGAGCCCCCGGGTGCCTCATGTCTACAGGTTCAGATACAACGTGTGAATGGGGGTCTCAGGATGCATGTTCAGAACACGTCACAATGGGCCTGCAGAGACCCAGTTAGCAAATGGACACAATTCTTACAGTCCCTGTCCCTGACGCACAGCAAGGTGTATGCTTTCCACTCCAGGAGAGCTCACCAGAGGAGTTAGCAATCAGGTTGTTTTTCTTTGACCCTGCTTGCATCTAGAGAATTCAGTCTGGAAAAGGCTTTTTTGCCCAGGCCTAGAGTATGGGGGTCCCTCTCCAGCTCTGAATGGGGGAACTCTGTATCAGCAACATAACCCCACTGAAGAAATGCCGAATTGCTAGGAGAACATGGACTCTGGACTCTAAAGTTGCAGCTGATCCTAACACACCTGGTGGAAGGAGCCCAGGGAGAATATATAGAGCTATAAAGTTAGAATGCGAATCAAAGGAGACAGAACACAAAATTGTATAAGAGAAAGTTTATAAAATACAATACCAGGAAACAATAACAAAACATGATTAGGATACCGTTTAGAGACTTGGGGGAAGTGACGACACTCAAAGTGAAGTAGGAAATACTAGAATGGCAGGGAGGGATCAAAAATTATATGGTGGCATTTTTTCTAGAACCACATTGCAGTAGTTTTCTATCATCCTCGGGATTCTTCTGATTTTTTTTAGATACATAATACGTGGCTAGCCATTGATCTGATGAGTGTAACTTTTTTCATCTTTATCATGAAGGAGAATATATATTTCCTTAGACTATATAGATGAATACATTTAGAGGGTGTAAGTTTCATAGAATTACTATTCAAGAGTTTAAGATTATTAGATCTACTTCCCTGGGGTTTTACTTAGGGACACACGAGACCCAGGAGCTAACTCACAGAAAAGGAACACGAGTGTGGATATGCAACCGGTTTTAACACCTGTGGCCTCACAGCACCCTCTGGCCCCAAACAAACTCATTAAAGGCACAGCTGAGGTGCCACTTTGGAGGTAAAATTACAAGGTGCCATCCTCAGGAGCACAGTACACATGCAGAATTATTAAATATTATATAGCTCTATTCCCAAATAGGTAGAACATTGGGGTTCAAAACCCAAAGGATGGAAATAGTCATAGTAACCTATTTGAGGATTTCGTCTCTTGTTACATAACAGGAATAGGTTCTACGTGTTTGAGGTCCTGGATCCAAAAAAAGGAGTCCATCACTGAAACTTACTTGCCATAAAATCAATCCCATGGTGTCATGCAGGGTTCTGAGTCAGCAAAGTGGTTAACACGCCCTTTCATGGGGTGCTGACAGAAACACTCAGGACAGAGGTCCCGGCAGGCAAATCCATGTCTGACGTTGCTGAAAAGTACCAATTGACCCTTTTTAGAAGAGGCACAATATAATCACTTTGCTATTAAGTAGCTAGCTAACATCCTTGATGGATTATATTATACAAAGCGTTTGGTTCTTAACAGGCAAAGCTTTGAGCAATGTGTGTTAGTGGAGTAGCCTAAGCTTTTGTGCCTCTATACACCCACCATGACTGCATCCTGGCCACTCACCCACGGCTCATGGAGCCAGCGCTGGAGTTGATGAGGATCGATACAGAAAAGGTTTTTTATTTACAGGATGAGTTACTCTGTTCACCTGATCAATCAAATATCTCTTTTTTGAAAGATGCATTCAGGTGCTAAATAATTTGAGCTTCATTTATGTCCCCATTTCATGTCTAATGTCAGACACAGGTTAATTAACTTGCCTCTTCTCCATAATTTCTCATCTCTAATCTCCCAGTTTCCCTCCGTTCAGTTTACTGAACGGTCAACCAGGTCATCGTCCTCGGGCAGAGTCATATAATTTCATACACCTACACTCTAAACTATTGTCTCTTTCTATACAGTAAACAACTAATTGAAGTACACTACTGACCCAGTAAATGTTTCCTTGACTCCGTTCTTTTGGACACCCCTGGAGGTATAACCATGTCCTGAGTGGAGCAGTACTCAATTAAGACAGCCTGGATGGGTCAAACTTATTCTCCAGAAACTCATCTTAGAGGACCTTGTGTAAGGCAATTGATGTGCATTGAGGGAAGGATGCTGTCTTAACAAAGATAGGTAATGTTGGTCTCTGGGCCACCTGCTCCTGAAAGTTATTGGTGTCCCCTAAAGTATGGGATAACTGTCTCAAATGTACTATTTCCATGATACAAAGCATTGCTGTTGTACCTACTCAATCTCATGGCCAAGTGGACTGAAAATACTAACGCACAGCCCTGGGCACGTCACCACTTGATGCTCAATAGTCAGGCGCTCGGCTTTTACAAAGACCTAACTTATATTGTTCTAAGATTTGCCCTTCAAATGGCAGTTATTTCATAAATGCCCAAATCATGATTTTCCTCCAGAATCTTGGGGAATCTTGGCTAGAAATGTTCTATATATTTCACTTTCCAGGGCATGTATATTAAAAGGTCAACCAGAGTAAAATTCACACTCACTATGTTCAATATTTCTTTCATCACCACAGTGAATCTCTGTACCTCGCAGAATTTTAAAATAGTATGCCCGTTACCCTATTTTCCTAGATACTAGGGAAGATCTTCAGACTTTTTGTTGGTGAGAATTGAAAGTAAGACATTTGCCAAATCAATAGGACATACTGAAGATCAGAAGCCTATATTGGTCTGTTTCTGTACGGATACCACACTGAGCATAGGATCCCTGATTCACCTGATTTTAAAGGACTAAACAGTGAATTGTCCGTGTGATCACCTACTTTGCCTCTTTAGTTTGGAGAGTGGTGATAATCTCTGAATTTCCACTTGGATGCAGTATTACTTCTGATGTATGAATAATCTTGAGGGCTTTAAGGAGAGGCAATTCAGAGTCTTCCATTAGTATTTTCAACAATGTCTTCACTGTCAAAGAGACAAGTGCTGAGTTTCTGCAAGTATCTAAGTATTTCCAAACCAAGTATTTGGCTTTCACAGTTTTCCCCTCTAAAATTGAAAGAACAAATAAAAATACTTTAGTTTACTGAATCATTGTTATTGACAACCGTCTTTGAATGTTTAGGGTCTCCTCTTTTCCTAATGAAAGTTACTCTGCATATTTTTATGACATTTCATAGAATAGATATCTCCCTCATCTCATATAATCACTAATTAATGTGCTTTCAGCCTATTATCTGAATTGTTTATTTTGTCTTGGCAACAATGAGCATAGTATACTATCCTATTTCTATACCCCTCATAATTTTTAATGAAAATCATTTCTACTTCATTGGAACATTACATGTAAGCATTTTTCTTTCATCTTTGTCTCCCTCTTTGTTTTAATCTTAAAATTGCAATTAATTATACTGAATGCCCACCAGCAACACTTTTGCAGACGTTTTCTCACACCTCTTTTGGTTGAATGGAGCACGTTTTCTAAATTTTCTAGTACATCTTTCAAGAAGCTCATATTTACGATGTTATTTTAATTTTTACCTATTCACAATTATTTCTTTACTAATAACTCGGAAGACAATTCTGTTAGATATTATATCCTTGAGATAGATTTTTATTTTTTAAATTATTTTAGCATGATGCTTCATTGTTATCAAGATTAACATACTACCCTGGAATCTGATGCAGGTGTAATTATTTCACTTGCTTGTATGTGTATGTATACATATATACAAATACACAAAATGTTTCAGAATCTCATATGGCTTTCCCAACATTAGTTTTGTTTCTTATGGTAGGACTTATTGGTATGTTGTCTTCAGCCAATTATTTATGACTTATTATAGGTTTTAGTATATTGAACCATTTTGTAATCATACAGAATCATTTTTGATAAGTTAACAACCACGAATGCATATTTGAAACTAATTAAATGAACTTGCATATAGCATGAACAAATTGCTTTAAGTTATTGTTGTAGTTTGTTATAATACAAGAGCTACTTCATATAGAACAGGGACTAAGGAGGTATTGTCATAACAAATACCTAAAATATATTGGTATTAGCATCCGGCAGAAGCAGGGGGCTAGAGATAATTAAAAACAGCAACTCATAATATATGATCCTGAAACAATTTGTAAGCAGGTCACTTCTTGCAACTTGAAATACAGGAAGCTATTCAGTGAATTTTTGGTGGAATGAAACTTTGAGGCAGAATGTTGAAAGCATCAGCTAGTTGTTTTTATTGGCTGGCTATCCCTAATCCAAAATGCTTGGGACAAGAAGTATTTCAGATTTTTATTTAATTATTTTTTTGAATTCCAAAACATTTGCATATACGTAATAAAATATCTTAGGGATGGAACCCAAGCCTAAATCCAAAATTCATTTATGTTTCTTTCATATATCCTATATATGCGTGGCCTAAAGAAAAAATGTATATAAGAGAGCATCTTAAATAATTTTGCATGTGAAATGAGTTTTTATTTAGTACATGTGTGTGAAATGATCCACTTATGGTATCATGTTGTGGTCAGAAAGTTTCAGACTTTGGAGCACTTCAAATTTGGGGTTTTGAGACTAAAGATGTTCAACCTTCATTTCTGCATGATGATGTTTCCAAATATGAAAGAGTAAAGACAAGAGGTTGAAATGGTCGGTATAATTTAGAAAGAATAAAGAGGGGTCAGAGCTCACTGAATTGGAGAATAACACAGTTTCTTATATTCAGCTTTCAGATCTAACATCATAAAGAGGCTGCTGTTGAATAGATAGGCGCTAAGCCTCAGAATCAAATAGGTTGACGTAGAACCTTTTTCTTTTGTAAAACTTCTGAAATAATAAAGGTGGCTTCCATTATAAATTCTATAAACAGGTACATGTGACACTTACCAAATGTAGAATATCAATGTCTTAACACAATAACTAAGAAAAATGCCGTGAAGGCTATGTTAACCAGTTTGATGAAAATATTTCAAACTGTATATAAAACCAGCCCATTGTACCCCATAAAATAAAAATAAAGAAAAAAAAACTCTATAAACAAAAAGAAATTCTATAAACAAGTGCTTATACAAGCGGTAAAACCACTGGCCTGCGATGAAAGGTCATTCATTATATGTAAGGTAGCTTTGATTACATCTGGGCAAAGATAGTCTAAATTTAATGAACTCTATGGTTAAATAAAATTCATAGGCAGATAATAAAATTTTTTGAGAGTTGTTAAAAGTTATACTAGCATGCATTAACTTTTCAGATCTTGTGCACAATTCAACAACTAAATAATTAAAAAGTAAAAACCAAACTCCACCATGGCCCTCCAATTTTCTACAGAACAGAAGAAGGCTGAGAAAGTGTCACAGCCCCTAGCGCCCCTATGGCCCTGGTCTCAATGGCTGCAGGAAGGAACCAGGCTGAGGCACATCACAAGTACAAGTTTGTAGAAGGCGACTAACCTTGATTGCAGGGTAGCCCCGAGCAACCTCCGCACTAGCCTCTTACTGAGACAGCACAAGACAGGTGAGGGGACAATGACGAGGTGTCTAAGGATCGCCAAGGGCTGGGCTTTCTCCACAAGGAGCACTTGAGGACTAATTGCCCGAGGGTCCACCCTCCAGAGGCAAATCATCTTCCTCAGAGGTCGTCTGGCTCTCTGAGACTTTTGAGAAAGTTTCTCCAAAGGCCTAATTCCTGGCTACATTTCAAACGTGGTCAAAGCAGGAAAGGGAAAAAAGAAAGAACAAAAATACAAAGACCTCCTGATATGGGAAATTCTTCTTCCCTGGGTCCTTGTTTCAGGGATTCAAAGAATGAATCCACGGACCACAGACCAGTGGCAAGCAGGATTGATTTTACAGAAAAGAATACAGAAAAAAAAAGTACCAAAGCTCCTGGCAGAGAGAAAGATTTAAGTCAGAAAATCTATTCTCTGCCTGGGTTCTTTGTCTGGGGGGTATATTTAGTCACGTGGGTCCTTTGTTGATAACAAATGAATGGAAACGGCCCTTCTGCTGGGGCAAGATGAATGAGCGCTTTAATGAATAGATACAGTAAAAAAAAAAAAAATGAATGGATCCAGTCCCCTCCTGAAATTGACTGGGCCTAGGAAACTTACGTGAAGTTGACCAGGCCCGGGCAACGTGGACTTCCCTGTTCAACTATAAGTAAAAGCGGAGGGGGACAGAGCCTGGGTGGGGACACCACCCTCTCCCCGAGCTGGCAACCTGGAGGGGTCCCCCAGTGGTTGTCCGGCCCCTTAGCCACACCAGAGGCTCCCGTGCCCCTCACCCGCTCCAGCGCTATTCCTCAGCCACCCCAACATCCCCACCGCAAAGACTGCAGGTCTCCCCTCAGCTGGGGCGGCCCTGGCTGGAGCCCACCCGCCCTGTGTCCATCCCAGGCAGTGGAGCCAAAAGCCACAGAGACTGAAGGTCGCTTTAAAGCAGCCACCTGACCAAGGCCTATTGTCCTCCCTGAAGGGAAGAGACCAGGAATCCAGGCTGGTGAAATTTCAGAAGTGTACTAATCATCGGCGTTGACATTTAAGTGTCTTTCCTTCCTTTTTGAAAGGAGGTGTTCCCTGCGGTTACGCTGTTCCTAACTCACCATGTTCTAAGTATTAAGGTGGAGGGAATATGACTTGTCTTTCAGTTCGTAGAAGTCTGAATCAGAAAAAGCCTTATCTGAAGAACCACACCCAGATCTGGGGTAGACCCCGAGACCCCGGCTCACTAAGGCTGCTGTTAAGACTGGACCTGACTTTGGGGGATCCCGAGAGCAGCCCGAGTCTATTCAGCTGTTGGACATTCGTGAATGGCTGGAGCTGTCTAACAAGGGTACAAGTGAACTTTTCTAGAACTAGACTATAAATGTTTTGATACGGCTCGGCGCCTGTGGCTCAATCGGCTAAGGTGCCAGCCACGTACACCTAAGGTGGCGGGTTCGAATCCCCAGCCCAGGCCCGCCAAACAACAATGATGGCTGCAACCAAAAAATGGCCGGGCGTTGTGGCGGGCACCTG
>CAUYQV010118379.1:0-23620 GCA_963574575.1 Galagoides demidoff
CAGGCGCCCGCCACAACGCCCGGCCATTTTTTGGTTGCAGCCATCATTGTTGTTTGGCAGGCCCGGGCTGGGGATTCAAACCCGCCACCTTAGGTGTACGTGGCTGGCGCCTTAGCCGATTGAGCCACAGGCGCCGAGCCTTTTTATCTAATTCAAACATGGTACTTAACTAACTAAAAATGTATATCCCAAAATGACTGTCTCTTCCTCTTCCACCCTTTGAACTGGTTTTATGTTAAGTTTTGACCACTATTCCTCCTGATTTGTTTTCTTTTTAAGTAATTAGCAGTGATGTCTTTTTAGCTATTAGGGGGTGACCTTGGTGTCATCCTTGATTTCTGTCTTTTTCTCGTGATAGTTTTAGTCTACTAGTAAATCTGGCTGGATCCATCTTCAGATGTATTTAAAATCACATCCCTTCTGATCACCTTTACCTTCACCTCCTTGTTCTGACACTACTTCCTCTCTTTGCTGATTTTACAGCCGCTGTTGGCTTTGCCTTCGTTCTTCTGTAGTCTTTTATCAAACAGCAATGAGCGTCGGTGTTCAGATATAAGTCTCATCACATTTCTACTCAAAACCCTCCAATGGTTTCCTGCCTCACTAGAATAAAAGAAGTTCTACCATGTTTTACAAGACAACATCCGTCATCAGTACCCACTCCCACCTTTCTGACCTCCTATTTCTTGTCTCTGAGCTCATTTCTCTCCAGCAACACCAGCCTTGCAACCTACCAGCAGGTTTTCAATGTAGCTCCCCTTTGCTTGTAAAGCTGGTCCATTGGACATATGCCTGGCTCACTTCCTCACTTGTTTAGGGCATTCTCTATGTAAAAACCACAACCCTCCTGTCCTAGTGCTGTCTTACCATCTTGCTTTATTTTTTCCCATCGTACTTACCTGATTTACCATCTGTATTTTTTTGCTGTGTGTCTACTCTCACTACAATATAGGCTCCAGGAAAGGAAGATTCTTACCTGTTTTGTTGATAGTTATGTAGCCATGGCTTAGAACGCTGCCTGACATAATATCGCAAACACTCAGTGTTGGAATGAACGAATGCCTGCTGTCTGCACAGTTTGTCGTCCTGCATCTTAACTTGTGTGTCTATTAGAAGTCACACATTTTAATTGCTTTTAACATTTCATCATGTACATGTAAGGTATTCTTTTTGTTTGGGTTTTCATTTTTATACTGTTTCAGTAATGCTTTTTTTAAAAAATTAAGTCATATACACATATATTATGAATACATTTATATGTGTACAGTGTGTTGATTTTTTTATACAATCTGACCTGCTTACATCAAACCAGTCAGCGTAGCTTCCATCTCATTTATCAGCAATGCTTTGATGACCATCTTGGTGAATGAAAGGTTCTTCCCCTGCAAGACAGACAGACACACAGACACACACTCTCTCTTAGAGTAAGTTACTTTGATTGAATTACTTTGTTGAACACTGTGTGCCAATTTATTAGTAGAGTCTGAATAAATCTGTTTTACCAAATATTCTTCAGCAGTATATATGGGCATTTCTTTTACATTATGTATATATGTTCATAAAGCAAATTGGACATAAGAGAATATAATTTACACCGAGAACCGCCTAAGGCAGAGTGCTTGGACCCTATGCATCACAGTTTCTGTGTTTTAGTGGCTTTATTCTTTATCACAGATGATTAAAAAATGTATAAAGTATTATATAAACGATAATGCTGATCATGAATTGCAAAAGAAAGACCAATACTCTTAAGCAAATGGTAGATGTAATTAAGAGCTGCATTTGCTGAGTGATGTTTAGGTTTTATCGCTATACACTCACAGCCATAAAAAACCTTTTAGTATTTAACTAAAATAACTATGAAAATAACTATGTTATTGTGAGTCTAAAAGCCTAATCTTCCAACCACATGTTTCCCATTGAAACAATTGTTTTAATAGCATTAGAAAAAACTGTTAAGTTTATTAGGAGTGAACCCCTGTAATGGCAAAAACAGTCTACGTGATATTTTACTGTCTACTTTGTGGTAAATGCAAAAAAGATGGAATTGCAGTGTTTTAATTGTGCATTTTAGAATACTTTAGAAGATAATTCATACTCTTCCCTCAACTATGAATTTCAGTGTCACTTTTGAAGTAATGCCTTTCATGATTTTTCCCAAAGTGATCAAACTGGTGAGATGAGTAATGAAGAAATACAATCAAAGGAATAGTTAGTGCCCTGTATGTTTAATAATTGTATCGATGAGTTAATTTTCCATACCCTGGACATGGTATCGATTTGTATCATTTGCCCAAGTATTGATTTGTATGTAAAAACTATAATAATGCCATGTCTATCATATTTACGTATAACGAGCTGTTTCAGTATAGAAAATAGAGACCTATAGTAGTTTTGGAGCAAATGATAGAAGAATATCTAAAGATTAAATAGTTTACCCTCCTCACGGCATAGGATGGTAGGCATATTGGTAAGGCCAAGTGAGCACAGAGAGAAGTCTTTGCCTTTCAGTATCTCCATTTGTTATCTTTTTTCTTTATTTGAATTGTTTTACCTGAGGTTGGATGACTGCTTAGTCAAGTGTACTACATATAAAATAAATTTTTGTATTAAGAAGAAAGTTTTGCTTCCAAAATGTTTTTGTAAGAACTAGCCCAATATTGGGTCTTTCATCTGATTTCACTTGGAATCACTTTTTCTGTAAGATATTAGATAGGTTGGATCACATAGAAAAGCACAGAGATTTGGGGAGACCACATCTTGTTTACAAGTTAACTATCAAGCCTCAAATGTATCCCTTAGAATAATTTGTTAGTTACTTGGAAATACTGGTCAAAATACTTAAAAAAAAAAAAAAGAAAGAAAGAAAGAAAGAAAGAAGAAGAAAACAAATACATCACGTAGACTTTTGGTCGGCCCACTGTACTGAAATCACCATTTAGCAATGAATCTGTGTGTCATGCATGTATATCAATGTTTTGTTCCAAATTCTTTAAGAGTGTAACATAGTACAGTTTTCCACAGCTGTATTTGCTAATCACTATTGTGATAAATGAAATAAAACTCCTGGAAAGTATTGTTTTTCTCCGAAGGAATATCCTTAAATTTCATATAAAATAGTGACTGTTAAAAAAAAAAAATTTCAAGCCCCTGCTTTGAAATATTTCTGTATTCACTTATAGAGCTAAATTTTCTTTTTTTTATTAGCACATTGATTATAAATAAATTCCACTGCCTTTATAGATTTGCATGTTTGAAGATCAGTCTTTCCTATATAGATTTCAGTCGTCTTAGACTAAAGCACTTGCAGGGGCTTGAGATTCTTAGGCATTTTAGGGCCTCTTGTCAATAGTGAGTAAGTCAGTAAAACCTCAAATAATACATCATTAGTGAAATTAACAGCACCTTGTAGAGTTGAAGGTAAAGTTTAAAGACGCTCCTGTTATGACAAACACAATCCCACCAGTTTCTGTTTTCTGTGCATGTGACCATTTTAAATGTTCTGCTCCTTTTTAAGCTCTTCTCAATCCTGGCTAGTTGTAGGGGGCGAGGGTGGCTTTTACGTTCAACTGAAGGAAACATTTTTCATGTAAATTCTGTAAACGAAATGAATAGGATTAAAATCATTTTTTTAAGGCTATTATATGTAAAGCCTTAAGTAGGCAGCACACTTTTTGTTTTCTTAAAGTGAATAACTGTCAGTGGTTGCGCCCCAGTTAAGACTTGGCTGATATTTGTCTCTTTCTTGAGCTTTATGAGAAGAGAAAACTCTTCTGAAAGAGATGGGAGGCAGAGGAATTTCGTGCCCTTGGTTGTTCAACACAGAAACACCTGCTGTATTATTTGGCCATAAAGGAGAGAAAAGTTGTAGCCGAAAAGGAAAAAAGCGGGACATTCTAACACATTTTGAAAATGTTTTCGGAGAGTTGCTGGAAGGTAAGCTTTGACTTAGTGATGCAGTGTGTGGAGTCCAACTGAGTATTTGCTGTGCTGGAGAAAACTAATGGAAACATTCACTTGGGGTAAGACAAATGGTATTAAATGAGAAAACACACCATGAATTGCAAATGGAGCTGAGTTAATTTGTTGCTACAGTAGTGCTGCCCTACTGTTAAATGAAGGCTGTGTAATTATCTTGCTGGCAGAGATAATGTCAAAACCTCATTTCTCCTTACATGCCTCGTTTTTACATGAGGGCTAATTGAGCTGCAAGGTGACAACTGATTATATATGGCTATCATCCGGTCCTCTTGCTCAATTTGCAAATAACGTTACCCTTTTTTTAAGTGAGGATTTTCATCAGACTTCAAGTAAGGTATTAAAGAAACTTTTTGAACTCTTTGAGTAACTCTCAGCATTCCTTTCTGTCTGTAAATTGTTCTAGAATAAATTATCTTTCCTACACATACTTTAAAAAAACTTGCTTTTCTTTCTTTTGACATACGCATGTGCTACAGTTAGCGATAGCAATATTTGTTTTCTTTTAACTTTCTGGAACATTATAGTTAGGTTTAGTCAAAAGTTGTTTGTCTTCCATTTCTTTAATTTCTGGAAGTTTAAGCTTTGATTTTTAGGTTTTGAAAATAGACTATCAGGAGTCTAAGTAATAGAAAGATGTGTATTCTTTTTTTTTTTTTTTGTGGATGTCAATCAAATTAGCATCTAGATTTTTTTTTCTTGTGGATATCTGAGACTGTCCCCATTAACCTATAAGTCTTCTCTGTCTCACTACCATGGTAGATTTAGTACAAGGAGTGTTTGTTTACAGTAGAACCAGTCTTATTGATTTTGGCTCCATCCACAAGGAAGAGGCAGCATTTTATACAATAAAATTTTCTATTTAAAGTTTGAAGGGTTGAACAGCATAACTGTTTTATTGTGGTTTTTAATGTTTCTGAATGTTTACTAGACACAACCTTGAGGAAATAGCTAATAGTGGCTGTATAACTGCAAGTTCAGATAATGGATACATTGTTGCTCTGTTGGAGAATCTTCTGACTTACTATAAAATTCTGCAAAGGAATTCAAGTTGGATTTTAAATAAGGATAGCAGGAAGGGAGGTCGCCCTCACTTGTGCGATAGCTTAAATTTCAAAGTACAGGTGAGACGAGGGAGGATTCTTTGGGATCTTAAGTGTAGGCTGGAGTTCAATAGAGAGTCCAAAGCAACGTAGTAACTTGCTTAAGGTTATTAGCGGTATGAATATCAACAAAAGGTTAAATATATATAACAAAAACAGTATGTCACCTGATATTTTGTAGTACTTTACTGCCAGAAAGTAGTAGGAGGAATAGCTGACTTTTACTGACTATTTTTTTTCTTGTGCTAAGTATCTTAGTTGACCCTTACAAATCGTCACGAGGTAGATAATATCATCTCTTTATAACAGACGAAGAAACTGAAGTACAGAGAGGGTAAGTAACTTACTCTGGATCCCATTGCTAATGGGTGACGCATGTGATACTAATCAGGCTCTGTGGTTTGGTCATCCATGTCCGTCTCTGGTTTATCAACAATAAGGAAGCTCAGTGAGCCAAACAACTAGCTTCACGCAGGACCAGGAGTTAAGTGCAGAGCTGTGGTTCCTGAGTGAGTGACCTTTTCACTCTGGGTTCGATGTTGTTGCTCTTGTCTGTGTCATATTCTTCATTCTCTTAAACCCAGGCCTCGGGTTTTCTGGATGGATGTTTTCTGCCCTAGTAGCTTTCCAAATGTGTTCCATAAAGCCCCTCCTTGATTTCCCTAAGTGGAGGTGCCAGCACGTGGTTAAGAGGGTAGGAATCCAGCCTGCCGGGACTTTCATGAGGAAAATCTCCACTGCCTAAAAAGTTACAAAATAACATGCTCTACTCCATGTAGCATCATTACCAGACCTGCCGTTATACCTGGTTATACCTGCGTGTGAAGTTCATGAAGCTGATACTGCATTTTAAAAGGAGGGGAAGAGGCATCGTATGGTGTTCTGGTAGTATAGCTAAGACATTGGTCTCCTCCCCAAGCACTGGTCCCTTTTTAGGTCATTTGAAATCAGTAGTGCTAGGCATGACTAGTAATGGGGCGCTGGTGTGCTTACGCTTTTATTGTACCACGGTGCTTGGTGGGAAAGATGGGAAGAGGTGTCTGCTCAGGTGTATTTAGACTTTACATGCCTGATTGAAGAAGTACAGTCTCCTCTGAAATTCTGTTCTTAAGCAACCTACCCGTGAAAGTCCTCTGTGTCAGTGAAGATGCAAGGCAAATATTTAGCCAAGCTGTGCAGGGGGCAGGGGGCGTCGCTGGCCTGTGCACCTCCTATGGTCTCTTTGCTTTACCTCCCGCACTCGTCAGGGGATGGACATAAAAGGTCCGATCTGGTCGGTGGGTGCTTAGTTTATGGGTCACTCAGACTTTCCATGAGCCTCCCAGATAACTGCGCTTTGTCAGAGGAAAGTGGGGGAGACACCATTAGCAGAAATACCAACGTGTGAAGGTAAGAGTTGGAAAATGAACTTGGCCCAAATCAAAATGTGAGAAGAATAACAGGAAGAGGAGAAGGAGCTTGTGCTGGACGTGGTGGGCTTGCCCAAAATGCGTTAAACACTCATCCCCCAATGACAGATGTCATCATAAATCTTCTCGCTGCTTGAAGTGCCGCGTATTTCTCAGTTTTTTATTCTCCGAATGTGATTTTCTCTGAGTCACTGCTGCGTGTGTATTTTTAGATAAACCTACCTTCGGTTCTAATGACATCAGAGCTCCTGTCAGCAAAGCAGTGGCGTCTGTGATTATTTTATTAAGTTTTGGAGCAGATGCAGTCACTTACCCCCTTGTCGAGTGGTAATTTTAAATGTCTTGTTTGAGTTTGCCTGTAAGGAAAAATCAACTGTATTGCAGAAATGACTTTGAACCATAGCATTCAAAAAAGGCATAAATAATATCCAGGTTTTTCTTCTTTAAGAAAAATAAAGTGAATGGAATTAGTCATGTGATCTGAACTTTCTCTTCCGACCCCCTTGCCCTTTAAAGTGGAGATCGGACTAATTGCACTTCTTTTTTCATACACTGGGAAATAACTCTTACCACAATATGTGGCAACTTTGAAGTTTAAGACCTTAAAAAAGGAAGTATCATAGAGAGAAAAAGCAAAAAATGAAAACTATAAATGATTGGTACCTGAAAAAAATGAAAATCATTGTAAATCAGTTGTTCTTACCCACAAGCAGTTTTGCCTCCCACGGGATATGGTCACTCTTGGCTGTTAAAAGAGGGTGGGGACCAATTGTCACTAATACAGAGAGGCCAGGGATGGTGCCAAACATCCTTCTGGCCAGTCCCCAAGGGCCGGGAATTATCTGGTTCCAGATGTCAGTTGTGCAGGGGTTAAAAATTCAGCTATAATGAAGCACATAGAAAATTGAAGGGTCATAATTTTTTTTTTTTTTTTTTTTTGTGGAGATAGAGTCTCACTCTGTGGCCCGGGGTAGAGTGCCATCGTGTCATAGCTCAGAGCAACCTCAAACTCTTGGGCTTAACTGATCCTTTTGCCTCAGCCTCAAGAGTAATTGCTACTACAGACTTGTGCAATCTATATCTAGCCAGTTTTCCTATTATTAGTAGAGACGGGGTTTCGCTCTTGCTGAGGCTGTTCTCAAACTCCTGAGCTCAAGCGATTCACCCACCTCGACTTCTCAGAGTGCTGGGATTACAGGCGTGAGCCCCCGCTCCTGGCCCATCTCTCAGCTTTCTCCTTCCTGTGTGTGCTAATAGGTTCACATGCTCTGGCGCTCACTCAGTTTTGGGCTCCCTCGTGCTGTCTGGTATCTGTCTGCAGCTCAGCTCAGTCTCAGGCTTCTCTCCAAACCTGGCTGGGCTCACTTGCTCTCCTCCTCACTCGCTCTCACTTCAGCTTGAGCTCTCTGGGGAGCACACTCCCTCTTATTTTCACTGTGCCTGCTTGTCGGTCTTTCAACCTTTCCTGTTCCTTTGATTCAGCTTGTATTTGTGCAATGCCATGTGATACAGGGAAGGAGAGAAGAACACAGAGGTGGGGGGTAGAGAGACAGACCTAGGACTCAGGGAGGGCAGTGGCCGGCTTTCAGTGGAGTATTAGAAAAAGGAGTTGGATTTTTTATGTCCTATGGAGAAGCCATTGAAGGAGCTATATTCCAAATATATCTAGAATCAGATCTCTTCCAATATCTTTTGAAGGAAATAGGGGGAGATAGTTGTTTTTTTTTTCTTTTTTCTTTTTTTTATGCAGTTTTTTGGCCGGGGCTGGTTTTGAACCCGCCACCTCCAGCATATGGGGCCGGCGCCCTACTCCTTGGAACCACAGGCACCGCCCAGGGGAGATAGTTTTTTAGAATGAGTCATAGTCATGGCATAGTATGAGTATGGTGGTCCAGAGGTATATTTTGCCATTAGCTGATCTGGTTTGAATTCTAGACTTTGTACCTAAAGCTGTGTAATGTACACATGTCTCTAACTTCTTCATGTCTCAGTTTTCTTAGCTGTAAAATAACTGTATCTTTAACATCCAAGAAGTTTTGGTGCAATTTTAAATTAATTTTTTAATTGTTTGTTTAAATTAGTGTGATCACACATATTACTCAGGCAGTTTGGCAGGTGGGAAGAAGTGTGGGCTGTTAGGGCTGAGGAGCCTAAAGTATAAGGAAGCTATTGGGAGCCTAAAAGGCGATATTTTATAAAATCTCCTTGAGAAAAACTATGTGCACATCAGGTTTGAGGAACCAACTTGATTTGACTCTCACCAAGTAGAGCCGGATGGAGGAAAAAGGAGGAGGAGGAGGAATTGGGGAGGACTCTTGCTGGGCCTTGGTTGATTATTGTGTTTTATTGTAACAATGACCACACCTCAATTTTGATAGGATGGAATATGTGAAGTCTACACAGGGACAATTTAGAATTTAATTTTACACAATAGATGCTAAAGAACAAGAAGTGGGTGGTAGGATGGCTTGGCGGCCTTCTTAGGCTTTGCTAGACTGGCCGACAATCACTGGAGTCGGTGCAAGGGCGCTGCAGTACACTTGATTACAGCAGCAGGTCATTAAATTTGTGTGTTCAGTGTTCGATTCCATTGTTGTTTAATGTTATCTTGGATTAAGCACTATTAATTACAGGTACATGAATTCACACATATTCCCTGTGCAGGCTATATTATATTACTTAGGGCGTGCTATATGCCAAGAATGGTGTTAAGTGTTGGAATATGTTACTTCTATTATATACCCTTCAAGGTAGTAGTAGTAGTAGTTAAGATGAGGTGACTTTAGCCTCAGAAAGATAAATGATTTGGTCAAAAATTATGCAGCCAGTCCTAATAGCACCCTGTTCCTAATCATTTTTTGATGTGCATGTGACTCCAAAACCAGTATTTTTTCTATAATAGTATAAAGCCATTTTATGTAATTAGTATCACTAAAATTCATGATTGACACAATAATATGAAAATGCTTTGAAAAAGTCAGTGGATTAGAAAATCAATAATTTGAGAATCATAAGATGTGGATCATGACTCAGAAGCATTTTATAGATCAACTTGTATCCTCAGCTTATTAACTTGTTAAATGGCAATAAACTTTACGTCTGCTTATTTTACAGTGTGAACATCATGTACTAAAAAGTTGTAGAAATTCAGAATATTATCTACAGTATGTTAAAGAGGAGTATGATACTGGTGCTGGAATGGCAAAATAAACAAATACATCAATGTGTCCAAAACAAAAACCATCAAAATAGTGTCATTTAACATATGACAACTGTAACATACTAGATCAATGGGGGAAAGGATGGACTTTTTAATCATTGGTGAAGGGACAATTATCCATATAGGGGGAAATGACATTGTAATTCCTACCTCATAGTACATGCACGGATTGATTCCACGTGGATTAAACACATAAATGAAAAGACAGAGCTATGATATTTCTAGAACAAATATTATTGCTCAGCCTCAAGGCAAAGAAAAACTGGGAAATAGGACAAAATAGTTTAAACCATAGAGGAAAAGATGGGCAGATTCAACCACATTAAAATTAAGTACTTGACATTTTTAAACAATGTAAAGAGAGTGAAACACACACACACTCCCCCAGCCACAAATTGGGAAAACCTTTTTGTAAATGAAAGATAAATACCTGCTAGAAAAATGGGCCAAAAAAGAGAACATGTGTATCGCAAAAGAGGAAGTATGGATGGCCTATTAACATAAATGTGTTCAACTTAATTAAAAATGAGGGAAGTATAATTAAAATCACAATGAGATGTAATTTCTTGTCATATTGGCAAAAATTAAAAACAGACGATACAAATTGTTAAGACCGGCAGAATCGGTAGGATCCCAGAAACATTGTCTCTGAGAGTGTGCAGCGTGCCAGTATAGTGATTGTGGGGAAAGGGGACATCTAGTAAAGGGCACAGGCCTCAGGAATTCACGTTTGTGCCTACAAAGTATCTGCCCTGAAGAAACTTTTGCACTTTTGTGCTAGGAAATATATAGACAAAGTATCCATAGTAGCAATCTTTGTAGCAGTACAGAACTGGACAAAAAAGCCACAGATGTGTATTAGTAAGACAATGGATAAATTGTAGTCTATTAATGCAGTGAAATATTATCAATATCAATAGTAAACATGAATAAACAATTGCTACACGCGTCCACATTAATGAATTTCAAACTATAATAGTGAAAGTAAAAGCAAGTTGTAGAAGAACACATACATCGTATATTTCCACAGACATAAAGTTCAAAGATTGGCAAACGTCTAAATAACGTTGTGTAGGGACACATACATCAGTGATAACCAATGAATAGATTAAATCAGAAACCAGAGGAGTGGTTACCCCCAGAAGTGAAGGGGGTGACCGGGTAGCTGGGGACGTCTGGAGCATGTCAACGTTCTTATTCTTGGCCTGGATTCCTGTTCCTTAAACTGCTTATGTGTTTCCGTGCACATGAATGCTCACAGATGATAGTTCACACTTTAAAGAACAAAGCAATCGCTGGTATGCTTCTCTCCTGTGGGCTCCTCTGCCACATTGTTCAGATTCACGTTTTACAGGGAAAAGATAAGCTTTCTTAAAGAAAATATCAACTTGTAAACCCACTCATTTCATAATCTGCAGATTCTTTGCATCATGAAGAACAGTTTGAGTGATTTTAATGTCGACTGTTTTTTGTTCTGCCTGTGGTGTAATACAGAGTGAAGAATTGGGAGTGACCCCGTGCTACACGTCAGCTTACCACTTGGCCGGGGTTATGGCTTTAGAAAAATGTCTTTCCTTCCTGAGCTTTAGTCTGTCCCTCTGTAAAACGGGTGTGCCATTAATCCCTGCCTCCCACAGTGTATGTGAAGGAAACTCAGGAATTGTAAGGTGAAGTGCAGACGTCAGGTCAAAGTGTAGGCCAGGGCAGAGCTCCAGTCCCTCGTGTCTGTGGCCGAGCGCCCCAGCTAAAACATGAGCAAAATGTTGGTTTTCTTGGCTAGTGTTGATGTGAAAATTGTAGGTGACACTTTCTCATGAACCATAAAAGTTTCCCGAATGGGTTGGAGAGGGAAGCCTTCTTTAACTTAACCGTTCTGTTAGTCATTACTCTTGTGAACGTTCCCGCCACGTCTGCAGGCTTTCCCCTCTCGGCTGATACCGCGGACAGTTGATCCTGTGCTATTTGTTATGTAGCTGGTCAGCAGAAGAGGAAAGGTGAGGGGGAGGATGGGGGCTCTCAGCATCCAATTCTCTGTAGCCTTCCACCAAGTGACAACCTAGGACACTTTGCTGAGATGTAGAATTATGTTAGTTATGTTACTGTCATGCTTTTTAAAGAAACAATTTGATTAATAAGTGTCATGGACATTACCTTTTTTTTTTTTTTTTTAACTCACAGTGTTCTTGACCTGAATCAAGGTGACATTCAAAATGGGATCAAATGTCATAACTTCCAGACTTTCATATCCTAAGATATAAGCAGGAGTGAATTGTCCTGCTCGGGCTGACTTTATAGTCGGAGTTGCAGAAAGCTACAAGGGTGTCTGTGTGAGTGCCCATGCAGATAGAGACGTGCACTTAGAACTTTGATTCCTCTGTAACCTTGGAAAATGAAACCATTGAATACCATTAGACTCTGGGGAATAAAATAAGATATAGAGAATCTTTATAAATAGTTGGGGTTTTATTTTAAATTATGATGCTAGCTTAACTTTTTCGGCTTTACTTGCCATGTCGATTTTTAAAAAGAAGACCTGGAACAAAAAATACCTATCTCAGTAAATCTTGGTTTTAGAAATCCATTAACAGTGAGACTGTAGCAACTAAGTGATGGCATAATACCAAGAAGGAAAAGATTCAGGTATCATCAGTTTTCAATCCATCTGTACACTGAGCAATCTGATGAGTGATTCATATATTTTAGGAGAATGGAGATCGTGTAAGCTCTGACTCTCAGGAGCGCTGGCTGTAAACCTCGAGTGCTCAGTAGCCCAGGCAAAAGCGTTCAGAAAATGTCCCAACTATTTTGCAGGCAAAAGAAAAGAAGTCCATAGCTTTTTAAAAATTGAATACAGAAGAAAAGATAATTTAAAAGCGAAGAATGGTTATTTTTATTATTGCTTTTTTAAACCAACTTATTTACGTACTCGTGTAACGTCTAAGTTTTTTAATATTATTAAAATACTCGTTTTGTAAAATCCTATTACGTAGTATTTATAGTATAAGATTTTCCTTCCACCTGCTTCCAAAACAGATTTACAGTGAGACTAGTTTGACTTTTGGCAGATTAGAAGATTAGACCAGATTAAAGACGTGTTCCTTGTTAATGGCTTTACATATTTCTCAATCAAAACACAATGACTGCAACATTTACCAAATAACAGTATCAAGTTGTGGCAGCTCTAATAGTTTCATTATTTCCTTCCTGTGACTGTATCCTCATAGTGTTTGCTATAGAGTGGGCTGTATAGATAACAGCTGAATCAATTGCCAGGCAATGTAGTATTATTAATGTGATCTCAAGAGGAGCTCCAGTACATATCAGGCCTGTTTCATACTAGAGGCTGCTGTGACTTTTGGGGCTCAGTGAGGCCTGGGTTGCCCTAGCTAGTGACCTCATAATTTCCAGAAGCAGGTGGAGGTGGCAATTATAGCTTCAGCCACTATCTTGAACTTTCTGTAGTAGGTGATGAATTGCAAATGGCTAGACCCTGTGCACAACAATAAACTCAAATAAATCTTCAATGTGTAATAATGACAAGACCAAAAGACTGGCAGCTATAACAAGGCTTCTCTTGTCACCCACTTTACTGTAGCCTTGATATTCATCATTATCAGCTGGAGCTAGCTCAAGAGTTGGACAAGAAGGTCCGAAGAAGGATGAGTTGTTTGCGCTGAAGCGTCCAGTTGGTCCCATCTGGACGAGAGTAAATGGGATTTTTTTTGCCTGTTCACTAGGCCAGAGCTGTCCATCATTTTAGGCAGGTATCTGATCACTTCATGCTGTGGGACAATATGGCTTTACACTGTCTGGTTCTCTCTTGGTAGTTCAATATAACATTCTTACCCTGCTTGGAAGCTTTTGGTTACTTTTTAGTTACATAAAAATGCTGTTCTCTTTCACACAACTGAGCTAATGGCAGTTTTTATTGTTGACAAATGATTTCTCAAATGAGAAGGTAATTTTAATACAACCTGAATCACAATGGAAATATGTGTCCTGAATCATACACATGGATTTTTTTATGTTGAGTGATTACGCACTTATTGTTTTTTGGCACAACCTCCTGCTTTTAATTTTCAAAACAATGTAAACAATGCAAAAAAATTATTTGGAACTTTAAAATTATTTTTAAAATATTACTTAATATTCTCTACCTACTTAGCTATTATTTATACATATAGTATGTATATTCCTAATCATCATAATGATATACCTGTGGCAGAATTGAATATTATTTGATTTAAAATAAACCTATACTCACTTGATTCTTCAACATATTAGCTGTGTTACATGATTAAAAAATACGACTCTTGAATTGACTATTCTTCTACCTTTGAGGCACACCGATCTTTTTAAAATATAGAGTCTATTGAATGAATATTAATTTATGAAGCTCACATAATACATATTTTATAAGCTTTTAATGTGACTACCACGTTCTTAAAATGAAATTTTACAAATTTAGTAACTGTTAGGCAATTGATTTTCGTAACCGTTAACCACAACCATCTTTAATAAAGATTGTGAGCATCTTCTTAGTGTGTTTTTATTACTGTTTTTCTGTTGATTTTCCACCTTTTAAGGGAAATGATCATATAGCTGTTGATGTATTAGCATTGATGTTCGTCCTTAAGAAGAACGAAATCATTAATGATAGTGGAACCCTCTGAGCACTTTTGATTTATGATATTCCCATTGTTATCACTTAAATATACGTTTTTAGATAAACCAATAGTTAAATAATTCAAATCCAAACTCCTGAGATGATTAAAAGGTAAAGCGTCTGAGGTTTCCATTCTCCAGAATGCAGGTTCCCTCCCAGGGTTCGGGCCAGGTGACACGCCATCATTCATTTTGCCTTTCCTTCATAATAAATCTTTAAGCCTTGAGGCACCAGGCTCATGCAGATTTCTTTGCATTTTAGTGTCTTGATGGAATAACAACTTCCAATTTCAAAGCCAAAGCATATTGTATTTCATCTCTGTAGACCTGGCTTCACCCCAGTAGTGGCCACATGAAAATATATGTCAAGAACACTGTTTTCTGATATTGGAATTTAAGCAATTTGTTTTCAGACTGTGAGCAGTTTCAACCTATTTTTGGAACCCCTTTGTGGCCTGACCATTCATTCCAGCATAATTTATGGTGGCACTGTAACATATGGACTTTTCATCACTGTCCAGCTGAAATTCTCTGTTGAACATAGAATCTTCTCCCTTTGCCCTCCTGTGGCTGCCTTGACTACTACCTTTGCTGACTCTGGAATAGGTAAACCAAGCATTGAATTTTGTATTAGGCCACATGCACCTTCAACCAGATACGTCATTAAATTTAATGCTGTGAATACATTTTGGAGAGTATATATGTGTCTATGCATGTGTCGTATGAATCTGTTCAAGAATCCAATGAATAGCAATAAATTTGAAGTGCCTCTTTATATGTAAAGGCTGAACTTTAGTTGGGTTGCTTCAGTCATAGAGTGTGTGTGAGATTTGATTCTTATACATCAGGTTAGCTTGTTAGTAAGTCAGTATTTTTTCTGGGTATTTCACAACTGGAGGTAGTACTTGTACTTATGTTCGAATGAGATATTATTTAGGAATTTATCTTAATTTCTTAATAAGGCTCTTGGCATATAATAAGGAATATTTTCTGCGGCCTCGAAGATTGTGATAACTGAAAAGCTAAAAAATGTCCGTGAAAAATGAGTGATTTGACATGACTGTAGTTTTTTGTTTTCAGCCGTTTTACTGACCAGCCATTTGACATTAAGCAAGTTCCAGAGCCCCTCTAAATCCTGGTTTACCCCCTTGAAAAATGGGTTAAAAGTAGATTTTTCTCTTGTCGGATTTTGTTAATGGGTATAAGCTATTTAACATGTTTTCTGCTTAACATAGCACAGAATTTTCAAAAAAGTAGATATTGTTCAAATACTGTATAGAATTAGATTCATGTTCTTGAGCAGTGCGTAAGAATCATCTGGATGGCTTGTTAAACTAGGAATTGCTGGGCTCCACCCCCAGGTTCTGAGTCTGTGGGTCGGTTTAGGCACAGGCATCCTCAAACTACGGCCCACGGGCCACATTTATCCGGCCCACGGGGTGTTTTTGCCGCCACTGCCTGTCCTGCTTAGCAGCTGACTCATCCCAGGGCCCACAGTCCGGCCCTCCAGCGGTCTGAAGGACAGTGAACTGACCCCCTGTTTAAAAAGTTTGAGGACCCCGTTAGGGTATGTGAATTTGCATTTGTAGCAAGTTCCCGAGTGATGCACCTGCTTCCGGGAACACTGATCTAGAGAGATCCTTACCTTATATGACACTGACGGTGAAATGAATGGATTTGTGAGACTGTATTTGCTGGTTGAGAACACTGGTGTCCAGTAGAATGCCCATGTAGGCCTATAAACAAACAGTGTGGTTACCGACCAGACCTTTTTTTTCTGTTTTTGATCTAAGCAGATTTGCATTTCTGACTCATCCAGGCTTCTGTGTTTCATAAATGATTTCTGAAGAATTCTTGTTCTATTTTCTTAAGAACTCAGATATTATTTCAAATTATGAATCTTTTTTACAGATTTTATAATTCATTAAGTGTATGAAAAATTATCTCTCCGTGTAAGCAAAAATTCTTGTAAAGTCTGTGATTGTATGCTGTGTAATTAGACTTACTAATCATGTAATTGCATATCTTAATTATCACATGTCTTACTTGCTTTCCTACATGTATTTAAATAATTATATTACTATAGTATATAATTAACAAAAATACAGTATAATATCCCAGATATTTTATTGCTCATACTGAAAATATTTGTTCATTAAGATTATATAAAGCAGAGGATTTTTTTTTTTGTCTAGCTTGTGGGAATTAAAAATGATTCTTAAATGATTCTTTTAAAATTGTTTTGAATACAAAGTAAGCTACTTTATTTTTGGAAACAATTTTTACTTTGTAGGTTTACAGTATTAAGGCAAGATATTAAATATTTTATTTAATCAATAGATTTTTATTAATCCTTATATTTTTAAACCAAATAGGTAGCAAGAAAATTTGACTTTCAGTTATGGATGAGTGCCATTCACTAAAAAGAATTTTATTTAATAATGATAACATAATTTCCATTTGCATTCGACAGTTAGATGGTTTCTTTTTTTTTTTTTTTGAGACAGAGTCTCACTTTGTCACCCTCAATGGAGGGCATGGGCGTCACAGCTCACAGCTGTGGTTTCATTTTTTGATGTGTTTATAGTATAGTGGGGGTCTCCCTTTGTGGGAATGACAACTTTGAGGGGAGTGAATGTCTATTTATATCCCCAGGGTCAAATCAGCACTAAGCAGGTATCTATAAATATTCATTACTAATTATTGTCTTTTACTGGATACCTACTCTATCCTAGGTCTTTTGCTAAGCATTTATATACTTAATCCTCATCAGAGCCTATAAAAATAGATACTATTAACCACTGAAGAACCTAAGCTTAGAGAAGCTAGGAACTTACCATGTACCACAGGTAAAAGTGGTGGACCCTGTCTTTCTGCTAGAGGACCGAGGCACTTCCCACTAAACCTTGTTGCCTCAGAGTCTTATATGATGGAGAATAAAATAGAAACACATACAGTATTTAGGGAAAGAAGAGTGGATCACTTTGGGATTGGCACTTAGGAAGACCGGAAACTAAAATTTGGGAATGGACAGTTACAGTCCTGACAGAGCTCTCTTATTAGAGGACCGATGAGAAGGAAATGAGGTTTGATTTTGGTTGTGCATAATTTAAAGCATTGGCGGCAACTCAAAGCATGGTATTTGCACCCAATAAAAGCAAACCTAAATGTGCAACTGGTTGCAGTGAAAATGTTCAGTCATTAAACTGTTGTGTTTTTCTAATTCCTAGGAATTTGCATAGATTGAGTTAGTTCATAGATTCATTTGCCAAGTAAGACTGTTTTGTGATATTCCTTCCTTCAATGATTTAACTAAATGGACCCTTTCTTTGTTCATTTTTATATACAGTTCTGAGTAGACTTATCTTACCAAGGAATATTAGTGTTGAATCAGGAATGAATAAAGAAAGGTGTGAATGAATGAATGACAATAGGCTCTAAAGCATTTCATTATTTCTCTTTGAATGAGTCTTATACGAGCCTTAAGTCAGATAGAATAGAGCCATTCATTTCTACAATAAGTCAAGGATTGTGAAGCAACAACGTATCAAATAAAGTTTTCTTCTGGGATACTAATCTTTCTACACTCGGTAGCAAGAATATCTTAAATGATTCTGGAACGTTTTCATTCCAAAGCAACATTTATCATCTTCATTTCCCAAATATTAGCTATGACTGACAATCTTGAAATATACATTCTAGTATTTGAATGTGTATATACCATATGGGGGGGAAAGCAAAGTCAATATCCTTAAGGGAAATATAGATTTGTAATTAAATTGAAAAAAAATCTTGAAGTTATGTTATCATTCAGTCATTAATCGAGATTAGCAAAAATACTTCTCACATGCTGCTTAGCCCATAAGGTGTGCTCAGTAGAATATTCTATAATTGAACTGAGAGACTGTGGCCTTGGTGGAAAGGTGCACAAATAGAACTGAAGAGACTAAGCCAAACCAGTATTTTGAAAAGGAAATATTTAAATACTCTACAAAGCTGTATAGAAGGGGGGAAAGAACAAGTACTTGTATATGAAGACAAATTTGTTTACACCTGACAGTTAACACTATTTAGGAGTTAACTCCTATGATGATTTTTTTTTTTATTTTTAAAGAGAATAAAGCACCATTACCAAACTGTTATTTCTCAGTCTACGCTAAAAAAAAGTTCCATAAGAAATTGTATTAAATAAATTAACTATTGAATCCATTATACAGTATAAAGCCGGTGAATATTCAAAGCACTCTTTTCACAATTGGTATTCTGAGTTTGCATAGCCTGAGAGAAGCAGGTGCCTGCTTGTGTTTGCAGCTATGTAATCTTCTGTTCTTTGTCATGTAAAAACTCACTCATTTTGCAGGTAAGAACCTAAGAGTTTACATGTAATCAGACCCACAGTTCATCCAACCCTTTGTGTAGCTCTTCAACTAGGGACAATTATTGCAGTAGCATTTTTGGCTTTATACCATTACAAAGGTCTGTTCAACATTTATCCATTTACTCAGCAGCTATATATTATGATCTTGCCGTGTGTAATTTCATATTTGTTTGGAGCGTCACCGTTTATAAAAGACTTTATGTACTTCCCCTCACCTCAGTTTTCTATGTATCAGGGCCCCTCACAGTCCCAGTTGGGCCACACGGTTCCCTGGCTGGTTCGTGTAGGTCATTGTGCTTGGTGCCGTGAACAGCAGAGAACAGTAGGACGTCGTCGTAACTGTCAGGAAGCCGAGGCTCCAGGGAGGATTTCAGGCAGGCAGAAATTAAATCAAATTACTGTTTATTAAGTGTTTAGACATTAAATGAAGGACAAAGCAGTTTCGATTGGGAAAGTCAGAATTTCTTAGGAAGATTCTTTCCATTTGTTGTCCATTTTTGCGAGAGGAACGCAGTAAGGATGCCCCAGATTCCAGGCGCTGCCCTCCCTGACCGGGACTGCGGCAGAAGAGGCCACGGCTCGCGCTAAGTTCCCACCTGTGCGTCTTCACCCCTCAGTCTTGAATCTGTTCTTGGTGCTGCTTGTCCGCTGGTGGAGCTCCTGCTGCAGACACAGGGGGCCCGCTGTTGCTCTCCACTCACCTTTCTGAAGTCAGGGTCCCCTGGAATCTCTGCGTTTGGGACACCTGAGCTACATTTAATGTCTTGGTCACCTGTGAGAAAGTGGCAAGAGCATGAATGAGTTAACACTTCTTTCCAGAAGTTGAGCTTTGAAGGGCAAGGAAAGGGAAATTGTCCAGAGTTTTGGTTGTTTTTAGTAATGAAAGGCCTCCTGTAGAGGGGGAGAGAACACATGAAGAAGAGGGGTTTGTGGATTGTGTGAGTGAGGTTCCTGATTTGGGGAAGATGACAGGAGCCAGGGAACACATGGAGAGATTGGCCTGAAGTAGGAGGAAAGACGTCTCATCCATTTGACCAGGAGGAAGAGAAGGGGTGGGTAGACTGGGGCTAAGTTTATAGTTTCAAGGCAGGAAGTGAGAAAGTGTCCCAATGTCTGTTTTATTACTAAAATAGAAGGCAAAATTGTTTACTAAGATGGGATGGAGCAGGGAAGTCGTCAGAAGATTTGAAAGACTGAGGAAGTTGTAAATACCGTCTGTGAAGGTTTCAAGAGAGATTAATTTGAGACAGTTGGGATCGCCTGGCTGGGCATGACTTTGGGGAATGTGTCTCAGTTGTGTGGTTTTTTCCTACAGGCGGTTGGCAGCCTGGGGGATGAGAGGCAGATAACGTACAGGTGTGTGCAGGAGTCTTGGTTTGCTCATGATTAGGGCTCTGCTAGGCTGGTGGGCGGAAAGAGTAATTAAACTTTTTCAAAGAAGAATTTTGGCCTCTGGGTTGGAAAGGAAAGTGGAGACAGGTGAACCTGATAAATTGGGGGCTGTAGATGGGTCAATACACTGATTATTTTCGTCAGGTGAAAGAGTAAGAATAACTCACCCGGAGCAGAGCCTCATGCCTATAATCACAGCATTCTGGGAGGCTGAGGCAGGAGAATCACTTGAGGTCAGAAGGTTCAGACCAGCCTGGGCAACATAGCAAGGTCCCATTTCTACAAAAAAAACCAAAACTAGCCAGATGTGATGGTGGGCACCAGCAGTTGCAGCTACAAGCAGGTTGAAGTGGAAGGATTGCTGGAGTCCAAAAGTTCCAGCATGGGTGGCAGAGTGAGGCCCCTACAAGAGTAAGAATAACTAAGTGGGAAAGGAATGAAATTTTGGTCAGAGGGGGTTACAAGTTAGATGGCAGTGAACTTGAAACACAGTTGCGTTTCCATTATATGAGGTGCGCTTGGAGCCCGTGAAAACCTGGTCTTGGAAACATTCAGAATCCCTAGGCCTTCTGTTCCTTCTAGGTGAGAGAATTTTTATCTCAGTTCAGATATCTAATAGAAGAATATCTGGAGTTCATCTTTTCAGAGCTTCATGTGGAAGTAACTTAAGTATAGCTATATGTACACTACAAATAAGGTAAGTTAATGTCCTGAGCATTAACCAACACAACCTGTTAGCCAAGCAAGGCTAAGAAAATTGTTCTTGATCTTCCTTGGTTACACTTATGGCTTTTCTTACTTGTTGGCTCTGCTGTTCCCTAAAACGATTGGGTAGATGGGTGATTTCTTTGTATCAGCTCCTTGAATACACTGTCATAGGCCATTTCGATTTGTGATTGCCATGATTCATTTTCACCCCTTGCTGTTAGCCCCATACAATGTGCCAAGTGTTGTAGAAAACATTCGGTGAGTAACATCTTAATTATCTTCACACTGACCCTATAGGTCAGATTGAAGCATGTTTTTATCTCAAATGAGGAAACTGAGGCATAGAACTGACTGAAACCATCCGTGTCTTGCTTTGCAATAATGTAACCTCCAAGACATAAATCTAAAGCTGCCTCTGGAGCCGACACACCTCCCTGGACTGAATTTTGATCCACTGTATTCTCTGACAAGCAATTTCTTAGTCCCTGAGGTGTCTTTCTCTCCTTCACAATATTATGCAGACATGAAATAAGGTTAAGTGAACTGATATCTGTAAAGCAGGCAGAACAGGCCTGGCTCAGGGCAGGCGCTTAGCAATTCTGGTTCCTTTTCTGTCCCCAAATGCCACCTGCACCAGCTTCTCAAGCTTAGGGATGGTGTTACTCTGAGTGAGCTGCAGCTGACTGCCTCTCTCTAGTGTCACTACATCACTCTGCCCTGCCATGCCAGTGAGGAAGTAGAGGAAAAACTTGCAGATTAAGAAAAAGCAGAAAAAAGCCTGGGGAGAAAAGAACATCTTGGCAAGTCTGGGGAGGAAAGTAAACCATGGGCACAAAAAGAAGCTTCCAGTGTAGGACATCGGGTTAATCCTTAAGACTTAAGCAAAACCATCCTTAGCCTGTCTTAATGCTAAGACATTTTGAAAAAGAAAAAGACTTTTTTTTTTTTTTTTTTGACTCAGCTCCCAAAAACTGAACATACCACCTTAGGCAATGGCATTGGGACTAAATCTTGCCCCTTCCATCTCTTGGCTGTTTCTTCAGGGTTGAGTTGATTCTTAGAAAAGGTCTCCAGCTTATGGCGGGAGGCAGATGAGCTCCCAGCACCTGAGGCTTTTATTTTGTCTCTGTAATTCTCCCCCTAACACACACATGCCCCCAAAAGAAAAACTTTCTCTTCCCAGAAATTCCAAAATACGCCAGAGTTGATTTTTGATGACCTTGACTGAGTTACATGCATAGCGGTGAACCAACTGCAGTGAGCATGGCGTAGGGTGCTGCTAACGGCCAGGCCAAGGCCAGGGAAGAGATATGTTCACTGTACCTCATACCCTAAAGATGGGAGAAAGATATTTTCCTGTGGAAAAATTCAAAACCCTATTAACAGGAGAGAGAGTATTCACCCCACCAGTTAGGTATTCATAGCAGTCAGCCTAAACCAAGATTCCTTAAGAAACAAAAGTTTACGTTTTGTGACACTCTTGCCTTTGGAGTATATAGCCGCCCTTCAAATTATTTACGAAAAAGTAAGTTTTTGTATCATTATTGAGTGTGAATGACTTAATTGAATCACTGAGCCTGCTAATAAGAAAGTTTGGAGGACTGATGATCATATAGATAACTCCACCTCAACAGACCCAGGTAGAGTACCTGAAATATAACTTGTAAAAGAGATTCTAATGTTTTATTTAAATTAAACTTGGATCTTTTCAGCTTCCATGGAATCATATATCTGAAAAATTTGTGTTATTGCAGATCAGATTATTGTGTGATGTAGTGAATTATCTAACCCGTTGTCTTAATACATAGTAGATGATAAATAAATATTTGCATGGATTAAGGAAATAATTGAGTTTTCACTATATGTGTGTATTAGCTATTGCCAATTTTAGGTACTTTTGAGGCTGAACAGAATATGGAAGCTTAAATTGTATGATATAATTTGTTTCTTAATATAGGCTACATTATAGAATCTCGCTGAAAAAAAAGTAGAATGAGCTCTCGTCAAATCAAGGACTTTGTATAATTATCTGGCTTTGAGAGACTCTACTTGTCAGACCCCTAGTGACTCACAACACTGTCCTTTTAACTGCTGTGACAGGACATCTGTGCACCCTAAATGTGAAACTGCAGGGGGACAAAGGAGAACATGGCTGATTTGTCTGAGGAAGTATAGAAATCTAAGAGTTTTGTTGAACATCTGAATAGAGCAGTTATTACCTTGTGCCAAATTATTTCTTATTGCTGAGTTGTGTTAAGTTCAAAAGAATCGGAGATTTATGAAGCAGTGCCAGCTTTATTGAGGAAATAAAGTCACAATTTAGAAGAAATTGACAGATTTTCAGTATGAGGCGTGTTTTCTTTCTCCTTTGGCTTTCAAGAACAAATCTTAGGATGACAGAAGCCATATCGGGGCAGTACTCTTCAAAAATGAGCTAATGAAACTTAACTAAATTTGTTTATCAAGGAAAGAACTTACTACAGAAGCTATGGATGAATACTTTTGTTGCAGAAGTATACTAAAATTTTTGGCTTTGTGATCAAATCTTGTCCAAAATTTGGATTCACTCAGATTCCGGTTGTCATGCCAAATGTACAGGATACTTCTGGCTCTTACATACTCTTGAAAGGGCCAGACCAGCGCCATTTTGTCATTTACTGCATAAGCTCTGTTAAACCGCAGGGCCACTCCCTGCTGCCTCCCCCACACCTGCTGCACAGCCATTAAGCCGTTGATTGAGACGCCTTAGGCAGACAGCTGCCACAAT
>CAUYQV010118382.1:0-23110 GCA_963574575.1 Galagoides demidoff
TGGTCCCAGCTACTTGGGAGGCGGAGGCAGGAGACTCGCTTAAGCCCAGGAGTTGGAGGTTGCTATGAGCTGTGATGCCATGGCACTCTACCCAGGGGGATAGCTTGAGGCTCTGTCTCAAAAAAAATAAAAAAATAACAGTCCTCAATTACTTATAAATTTTGCTTTATTAAATACTATGAAGAGAATAATGTTCAAAAATAGTTAAGTCACACATTTAGAGATTCATAGAATGACTATTTACTCCCCAAATGATTCTTCTTATGAGAGATGTTTAATGCAGTTATATGTAGAAATCCTGAACTATAAGATATTTTGTCAACACTATAATTCCAGTGTCTAGATTTTATTTGATTTCTATCACCACGATCTTAATCTTACAAACATGTTTAAAAGGATTTTTCATAACAAGTCAAAACAAAATTAACAGGAAAGTATGAAGTATAAAGTTTTTCTAAATGAAAGCAAAAATAGCAACAATAAAAGAACTCAGGTTCTACAAGTTAACAAAATATATGTTAAAGATAGCTCTGTTATAGATATCACGGTCACTGCTTCAGGCCATTTTACTTCTCTATAATTTTGTCATTGTATCACTTTCCCCACCACAAAGTGAGGGAGCTAAATGGTGCGCGTACATGGTTATACAAAGTGGTATTATGGTCACTGGAAACTAAGAAGGGGGATGGTTGGGGAGTAAGGAATCAAAAATTCCCTATTGGGTACCAGGTACACTACTCAGGTAACAGTGACCCTAAAAGCCCTGACTTTACCACTACACCATTCATCTATGTGGCACAAAACACTTACACCCTGTAAATCCACCAAGATAAGTACAACATAAAAAAAATATATAAAGGTGGTACGATGTTTCCATGTTTATGAAAACAATTAAATATGCAAAATATTTGATGTGCATATTTGAAAGTTTGAAGATATAGACATCAAATTACTGATATTTTGTTCTCCTGGCTATGCTTTTGGAAGAAAAAGAAAAACTAACTTTTCATTTACTTTTTTTTTAATTTTGACATTTTAAGCAATCATACTATTTTTGAATTTTTAAGATTTACATTTTAAATCACATTTTCTGACACTCGTTTTTACCTGTTGTGATTTTTATATTGTGTGAGTGTATGAAACTATGATAAATACATTCAGGAAACTAAACACAGTTTTTGTTTAAATAATCTTACTCATATAATATGTTTATGTTTGCAGTGATGAATCAAATTTCAAATCGTTGCATTTGTGAAACATTACCTATCAATTTCTATATTGTATAACTCATCAATGTATGTTCATGTGTTAACTGTAATCTTTAACAACTTAATCTTTTATCTTGTAGATATTATATCACTCAATTTTTAAAGTGATGATACAATAGGTATTGACTTAGTCTTGTTCTATTTTTGCCCCTGTAGACAAGTTTCTGGACTATAATGAGTATAAAATTCAAAAAGCTATATAAGTGAAATTCATAGTTTTTTCCATAATATGCATCCCAAGGCCTATTTATTATTATAAATTATTATATTATTTTATATATTATTATTGTATTATTATAATGAATTGAATTATTAATATAATGTAATATTTATCTATCATAGAATTTTTAAGTCTTATAATATATATTATTTAAAAAGGTAAATATTTTTTCACTAAGTCAAGATAAATTGATATAGCATCCAAGTTTCACTAACATACGTATTTGAAGTCAATAAAAACCAGTGAATTTTTGTCAATGGTGGATTGTACAGCAGAAACCTAGAATGACATGTAACATAGATTATTCCAATTACATTAATTACCTTTGATTTTATTTATAAATCACTTTTAAAGTATATTAGAGACAGAAGGCAGTAATCACACCCCCCCCCAAAAAATCGATTTTCTCTTCTTCTCTGGGCAATACTGCACATTTTTCTTTTTGATCTAGAAGCATTCTGAAGTTGGCTTGTGTCTTATTTCAGTCATCCCTTATGCAAAATTATCACGAAAGGAATGTTGTCCAGGTGCCTTGAACAGGATTGTCTAGAGTTCATTCCCAGATTCAAATGAACTAGAATCTGTTTGGTGCATTGTCCATACACTAGCTGTCTATCTTTAAGTAAATTACATAACTTCCTTCAATTTCTTAATAACATAGGTTGCAAGATTGCATGAGATTCTCCATGTGAATGCCCAAGCAATGTCCTGGTATCTTATAATTGGTCAATACTCAAATTTTCCAACTTCATGTTCTTCTATTATCCTATTATAAATCTAGTGGGTCAAAATCCTATCCATTTTTTCCAGGAAGGAAGAAAGGAAGAAAGAGAAGGGAGGGAGGGAGAAAGGAAAGGAAGAGAGAAAGAGCGAGAACTTTGTGTGCAATGGTCAATTTTTTTTCAGATTCACATGCAGCAGAACTATTATAATATTAATCAATTAATGGTAATTTTTGTCCTCTACAGAACACATAAAAATTTTTTCAACTGATGTCTAAGTGTAACAAGGTAGTATTTGATATGTGAAGGCTGTCCATAATAAATCCATTTTGAAACATCCCTTTATCAATACTCTCTACTAACCTGAATTTTGTCAGTTGGGAAAAAAAATGAAGTTCTGAGATAGCATGATTTACTCAGGCATGCTCTATGAAGGGTGACCAAAAGTTAGTTTCTTGGCTAGACATCTAACGCTGTCATGGTGCTCCCTTCCTTCTGTTAGTTTAGGTCAGTATATTGCATGATTTTGACTTACCTATCAGTATAAACCTAAAATGAAACAACTTCTTCCTATTAATATTGCTTATATCTCTTAGACTACTCTAACATACATTTAAACACGTCTAATTTTCCTTAGCCCAGATTGAAGGAAAATCAAACTGACATTTCACAGAATCATTTTCCTCTTTTTGTAAGCTGTGAAATCAGTTATTATCACAGAACGGGAATTTACAACAACAACAAAAAGGGTGAAGAGTGAGATAAATAGAAGATTTAAAACTTTAGACCCTTCAGAGCTATATAAAATTTTTATTCTCCCAAACCTATGTCTACATGGCATGATAGGCATTTTTGGGTCAAAACACCAAGGAAAACACCCTTATAGATGTAAAACCTAAACTCCACACTGCTTATTGTTCTGTGGTAATTAAAGACCGTTTATAGAGCTTAGAGATTGGTAAGAGAGACACAGTAGGCAAGTTTTCTGTCTTCTGTGTCAGCCTTTCACTTAGATTTGTGGACCATGATAACAAAAGAAAATCCATTGAGATGTGGTTATGTTTTTATTGACATGGTGAATGACCCAGCATCCAAGATGTTCTGGCAGAGAATTGATCCTCCCTTAGTGCTTTTTATAGAGCCTTGTTTCTTTTCATCACTTTGACTTACAGTAGTACATCTTGAAAAGTAAATAAGCACTAAGACACTTTCTCTCAAACAAAAAAAAGACTTTAAAATTATAAAAATTCTTTTCTTCCTTATAAATTTCACTTAAATCATGAATAATTGCTAAATGCAACATGCTCTCTTATACAACTATTTGATAAAAAATTCCTAAATAAAAATATTAAACATTTAAAACAAAAATAAGTAAGGTTTACCTAAGTTTGTAAACCTACCTCACTAGTGTATACATAAACAGACCATTATCCTCATATGTCCTTCCACTATTAATTTTTAAATTTTTCATATAGCAACGGATTTAAAAGTTTATCAGCACAGTTAAGCATATCTACCTTTATTTTTTCATCTTATAATCACTCTATATTTAATCCTTTTTATTAATAATGAACATTTTTAAAAATTTTGTTAGAGTATGCAAGACTATCAGCTCTAGGTCTTAAAAACATGAAATCAAAAGGTAAAAAATATATAGTGTATAAAAAAATACTTGCATATAAGTCATGGGCTGAACCTGGTTTATCCACATACGAATTTTGAGAAATTTTCCACCTTAAATGAAAAAAAAAAATATATATATATATATGGTGTCATCTGAATAATTTGGTGTGGTGCCTCCAATTTGGGTGAGAAAAATAAGTATCTGCTCTGAGCTATTTGGAAATCTGTTTTGTTATATTTTTCCAACCTCTATCATGTCAGTTTTATTTCCTAACTTTAATTGCCTTCTAAAAGGGTATGGTATTTCCATTCATTTTGCTTTATGCAGTCTAAGAATTAGATTCATGAACCTATCCTAGAAAAAGTGCTACTTCCCTCATTGCTGAATATCACTATGGTCATCTTTGAAGTACACCCCTTGGGAACCTACGAACTGATGCCAGTACTTAGTGCACCCTTCAAAGCAATTTTGAAACTCTTTTTCTGAAATGGCCATCAGAGATGACATTGTAAGGGTCTGACAGTTAAGTTCCCATGCTTACTACTGCATCCTTCCATTAGCAGTACCATATAGACAACTCAGTAAGGTTTCATCTCCTTGATATATCAGAGTCTCACAACTGTGTTTACGTCTATAGGTGATGGTGTCTTGCTGAGTGGCGTTCCTCATTGTTGTTGTGTCTTCTGTGTGCTGTATGATGATAGCTCTGATGGTCATTCCAAAGCTGGCATCTATGGACTAAGTGGTGGCATTGGTGCATAGCTTCCCAAGGGGAACACTTCAAAGGTGACCATAGTGATATTCAGCAATGTGGTATCTAGCACTTTTTTTAGTACAAGTTCATGAACTTAATTGTCAGACCACCATAGACAATTGCACACAACTTTTCAACTTCCCTATTACTAGGCCCATTCAAAATACATCTTCAAAAATGTATTTGCTTAAGATCGATTTCCTTCACCAAAATCCAGAAACGTGATGTCTGAAGCATCACTTTCCACACTGAAGCTGAAGAATACTTAATGCATAACCTTAGATGCAGGTTAACACTGAGATTACACCAATAAATATCAGGTCAAAGGCTAACCAACCCCAGCACACAAAGCTAACTCATTTTTAGTCTAAGACAAAGTTGATTCTGTGAGTGGAACCTTTCATCAGGCACCTTAGGGCATAGTCAGATCTATTAAATACACATAAATTTCAAATTAGCAGAAACCAACTTTAAGGGCCATTTACTTTTAGAGTATCAAGTAGTGGAAGTAATACAGTCACAGATCCATTTTCATAGAACTTTACATAATTAATTCATCCACTTTACAGATGAGTAACCTAATTTCAGAGTGGAGTAACTTTAACTCCAAGGTAACAAAATTAAAGGTCCAAGCTCTTTATAGAGTATCCTGATTCTCTTTGCATCTTTGGGAAAATTCCTACTGCAAAGCTGAAGCTCCTGAAGACAATATATAGTTGAACCTCCATAGTTGACCACCTCTCTATATTGACCATCTCCTGAAGTTGACCTAATTTTCATAGACTGGACATTCACTACATGTACTAAGGCCTGGTGCCTCCTATGGACCAGTTTACCACAGTCCTTCACGTGAAGGACTTTTTAAAGTTTTTACTTTAAAAAGCAGGATTTAGTGCAGCAACATCAAATTTTTTAGAAAAAGAAAAAAAGCCGGAAGTTTAGATGCTCTTTGAAATACATTTGTTTTAAAAATAGGCGGCTTTTTCTCTTAGGCACACCTATGAGAAAAAGATCTTAGGTATGCTGTGAAAGTTTTTAAAGATCATTAATGAAATTATTTTTGAGAGAAGTTCAAAACACAGTAAGTATATTCTTCTTTTTTATTCTTTTTCTCTTTTTGGAAAGAGAAAAGTGTCATAGCTCACAGCGACTTCAAACTGTGGGCTTCAGTGATCCTCTTGCCTCAGCCTCCCAAGTAGCTGGGACTACAGGCACCCACCATAACTCTTGAGTATTTTTTTTAGAAATGGGGTCTCCCTCTTGCTCAGGCTGGTCTTGAACTCATGAGCTAAAGCAATCCACCTGCGTTGGCCTTCCAGAGTGCTAGTATTACAGGCATGAGCCACCATGTCTACTTATTTTTATATATATTTTTGGTCAATATAAGAGTTCCATGGAAGTTTAACTATAAACTTTAAAACACTGCCCTCGAGTATTCCCAATACACCCTGGGTTGGAATAGAAATGACAAAGTATTCAGATGCTGATTGAGTTTTACAGGTGCATGTGTAAGACACAGAGGTAGAAAGCACACCATCATTATCATCATCCCCGAAGTTAGTATGTAGTAAGCATTTACTAAATGTTCAACAATATCCATAGCACTCATCGAAAAACACCTCATTTAAACTTCACAGGGATGTTAAAAGACAGGCTTGTTGGCTCTTTCCGCAGCTCAAGAAACTGAAGCTCAACACTGATACCTTGCTTGAAGACAGATAGAAGATGATGGAATGGATGAAAAAGTAAAAAAAAAACACTGAAGTAGAAAATACTAAGATTTATTTTAGCTTGAAGAAGATCATCAATGGAGAGCAGTAGTCATAGATTAAAATGAATGGACCCATGTGAAAGGCATTGTATCTTTGCCTTAGCTAGATGACAATCAAATTAAGAGCATGGATGTGACTCTCAACCTCAGTGATCCAGAGATAAAGTGAGCAGTCAATAGGACTTAGTAGGGTGAGTTAGAAAGTGCATGCCCCATGCAGATAGGTGTGGTGTGCTGTGGCACACCTATGAAAATCACTAATCTAGGGTAAGAATTGATGTATAGGAGGGAGCAAGGCCCATTGAAATACCCCCCTGGATTTCAAATATAAGATAACAGCCCCAGATATAAAAGGCAGAAAGGGAGAAATTTCTTTTTCTTTTGTTTTTTGCAGTTTTTGGCCAGGGTCAAGTTTGAACCCACCACCTCTGGTCTATGAGGCTGGCGCCCTACTCCTTGAGCCACAGGCACCACCCAGGAAATGATTTCTTGACCTACATATCAGGGAAAGAAAAATAGTGAGTTGGAAAGTTCAGAGAGGTGTGGAAGGCTTATGTACTGGGGCAGGATGAGACAGGGAATCTGCATTACGGTGTTATAGTGATAAGAAGCCAGAGGTGACAGGGAACATCTCTGAGAGCTCAGCACTTTGTAGCATCAGGCCCCCCATAACTGTAGGCAGACTAGAGGAAAAGAGGGCAGAAGGTTCAGCTTCCCAGCAGAGCGCCTCTCACAGGCAATGCAGGAAACTTGCCTAACATCTTCACACATCCTTCCACTGCTGGCATGTGTATAAACTTTCTTTAACGGACAGTAATAATAGCCACCATTTGTTAAGTGCTTACTAGAGACTCATCCATAGCCCTTGTGTACACTGACTCTTTAATTCTCACAATCCTAAGAGGCTTTCCATAGCAATAAAATAATTTGTGGTGTGGCAGGAAAAAAGTCAAAAGCATGGCTCTCGGAGTTTTAAACACTGGAACAAAGGGCAGAGGCAATGATGACTGAGAGGTAAAGACAATTTAATATACCATAAAGGGCAGGTTCTGATTTTTATTTGAAATCAGGAGAGAGGTGTTAAGAGAGACTAAGACACTGAAATGAATCTTAGGTTTTTAGTTTAGAAGTGTTGATGGATGTAGATGTCATTAACCTGTGTCTGTATGGAATAGAGTGAATTAAGTAAGAAAAGCAGGGTTATGGAAATCAGGAATGAATTTAGATATGAACACTTTGAATTTAAAGTGCTTATAGGAAAATAAAATGCAAACACTCCATATTGATTTCAACGTTTGACTGCTAATATAAGGGATAGTCAGTTTCTTCGTATAAATATTGGTTTAAAGTAGTTACAAACTGACTCTGGGCACCACCAGAATTTCTGTTCTCATAGTAATTGGGTGAACTTATACAAGGCATCCTAATTATGTTATTTTAAGAAAAAAAATGGCATTTTAATGGCCTAGATAAATGCTACTTCACCTGTGTGATTATTTTAAAGAATCGCGAGAGATGCACTACAAAGTAAATATACTAAAAGTACTAAAAAAACACTACTGGAATTATAAAATGCATATAAGATATATAAGGACAATCCGAGATATTTCACAGTGCAGACTTAAAACACAAATACTTAATGTTATTTCAAACATTGTATTACTTGTTCCTTGTTGTTTGCAATCTTTCTTGTACATTAACAGCACCTGGAGTAGTTGTTTTTACTTTTGTTTTCTTTTTATCTGGGAGTGATTAAAATGTTCTGTCTAAGTTTCAAGGCATTGGTGCAGTCCAAGTCATTAACCTAGAAGGGATCACCAACAACGATAAAAAAGAAAAGACAAAAAGGCAAAAAAGTCAATTAACAGGGTAGTCTATATGACTACACTGTTTCTTTTTATTAATGGGAAAGCTTTTCCTAATTCATATCCCAATACTTAGACCTAATGATGAGTGATTTACTGTTATTTTCTGCCTCCTTCCAGAAAACAGGATTTTTTCTTAAGAAAAATTAATGCTTCACCTTGTGATATTTGAATTTAACTTCTACTTTCAGACCTTCTTTTTCAGTTTTAAAGAAACATAGACCTTCCTTTCTGTCTGGTGCAGAATATCCTTAAAAGGTAGTTCTTTTCCATCTTTGGTTAATCAATCACCTTTACTACACATACAATGTAGATGCAGGCAAAGAACTCCCAGAAAGACACTGAAGGGAGAGATGACTCAGGAAATGATTTCTTTGACAAAGCAGATTGAAGATTTGTTTAGGTTTAGGAGAATGAAGAGAGATTATCCTGGCCTTTAATTGATTCTCAACCACTTTGTACCTAGCCCAAAACTCTTATCTCACCCTTGTTTATAAATGTATACAATAATGTATTATAATTTTATACTACCTTAGAGGAAAAATTTAAAATAATATTTTTTTGCATTGCGACCCTTACAAATTCAATGATTAGGCACTGTGTGCTTGTGCCTTATTCATTAGTCTACATGTGTGACATATGTCCCACAATTTCCATATTGCCATTTTACTAAAACTCTTAATGCTGTGGTGAGCTGCAATTCTAACATCTTCCGCTGTTATAGATTTTTACAAAGATTAGTAAGTTTTGTTTCCCTAAGGTTTCCCATGGACCTTCTGTGATAAATTTAAGGGTAATCCAGGTTAGACTGGAAGCAGTAATCAGGCAATGATTCTCCGTCATGGCTACAATTGCACACTGGCATCCTTCCTCACCCCTTTACCCACTCCCACCCACACCAGGCAGCTTTTAAATCTACCATTACTTAAGCCTCACCGCCGATTAAATACATCTTGGAGGAGGCCCAGGCAACAGTTTGTTTTATAAGCTTTCTCCAGGTGATTTGAATGTGCTTCGGGTTTAAGCACCCCTAAATTAGACCAAGATTTGTGATGGTAATAAAGGGAGAGGAAGGTGAAGTAGGTAGAAAAGGAGCTGGCCTAGGGTCAGGTGCGTAACAGCTGAAATACCCACCCAGTGAGGAAACTGAAATCAGAATACAGGGAGCATAATTATGATACAGAGTCAATGAGGTTGTAATAGACACAGAAGATCCGTAGGAGACCAACAGATATAGATGGACAATTTACAAGATGAGGGAATGAGCTTCTAGATTTAAAGCACGGGGAACCCCAGGACGTAAATGGTCATTGACAAAATTAAGGAGCATAATCATATGTCACAGGAGAAGTGGAAAGACTTTCAAATAATGAAGAATTCTCTCAGGTCACAAACCAGGGCAGGTGGCTATTTACAGTGAAATCATGTGTAAGAGAAACATTTTAAAAGATGACCCAAGGCAGAGGTTAGAAATCGGTCCTGCAGGTTTGGTATGTAGCCTTATTCAGAATAAAAGTGCAATTGATTTGGTCATGCTTTAAATTTGCCTCATTAAATCCTAAGAACTGAAAGCAAACTGCTCAAAGCATCTACAGGAAGCTGAGAGCACCTTAAAATACTTGATTCTAACGCAGATGACTTGGAAATAGGCTATACTCATTCTACAATACATTTCCTTAAGAATATCAAGTGTAGCACCTCTATCTACCATCTTTCTCCTCAATCAGTACATATCCAATTCTTCATTTAAAACTGGAAAAGTCACTGGAAATAAAATATAAAGGACAGAAGGATAGGAACCTCAGGAAGTATCCGAACAAGTTTCCCACAAGTGAACGTGTGATCTGATGACCGGAGAGGTTAAACTCTCCGCAGTAGGGGCCAAAGCTCCCAGTTGTGTTGTTTTTAGTTAACGCTGTACACCAAATACTGGATTTTGTTGCAATGTTTTCTATAATTACTAATGAAAATGGCATTACTAAGTAAGTTAGTTCATTCAACAGTCAATTTCTCTATTGTTTAAACGGTCAATTTTGGCTTCCAAAAAACAGAAGAAAAGGAAGTGAAATATTATTGTCCCGCTCCAGCATACACTGGTGTGTTTCAACTGAGTTGTTTTTATGATTTTGCACACCACTGATACCATGCTTTACAAAAACTTTGCATCTTATTTTTTCACATAAAATTATTTATTTTCTATCTTAGCTTCTTTACAACTGGCATTATTTATTTATTTATTTTAATTAAATCACAGCTGTGTACAATAATGCAATCATGGGGTACAATGTGCTCGTTTTACGCACAATCAGAAATACTTTTATAAAACATAACCTTCACAGCATTTTCTTAGTTATTGTGTTAAGACATTTAGATTCTACACCTAGGAAATTTCACATGTAACCTTATAAGATGCACTGTAGGTGGGGTCCCACCAACTACTCTCCCTCCACCCATACTCCCCCCTCCCCTCCCCTCCCTTTCCCCATTCCCCTTCTTCTTGGGCTAAAATTGGTTTCATAGTAAGACTGAATACATTGGATTTTAATGACTATACAATATTTCATTTAGTGAATTTTTAACTCCCCTATCTCTGGGAGGAGATTTATTTATTTATTTATTTAAATAAATTTAAATTCATTTCTTCTGAAACATCAACTCCTATCAACTCTTCAGATGCTTTCTTTTCTTCATATTCAAGAGTGTTATACAAACAGAAGTCAGTAACAGTTTTTAAAAACCACTGTAATAAACATCTTCACCATACGACTTTCAAATAATGTCTCAGGTGAGACAGGGAAGAGAGAGGGAGAGAACACAAGTGCCAAGATTTGAGAACCTAAAACCCAGCTATTTATGAAAAATGTGCACCAAGTATTCAATTCTCTTACACTACTGGAAATCCCCAAGTGGGGACATAACTGAGCCCACAAATCATCATGTTACAGTGTACTGTGGCAGACACGCACAACCTTTGATACGCATGTGTCTGGTGTCACTGTCAGCCACCTGAGCACTAGCTGATCTGGAGCTTTGCTTTCTGGCCGATATGGGTTATATGGGAATTTATAGTTAAGAAAGCATGCTCTCTGAAACGTATAGTGTCATGTCAAGCAAACAACATATTTTGAAGTGAGATAGCCAATCTCCTTCACCTTATGTTGAGTTCTAAAATGCTATAATGTTTAGGAAAACCATTTTTTTTCAATCATACAAATACCCCTAATTAGATTCAGAGATTAATTTGGTTTCTATTATAGCTGCAACAATGTGAAAAAAATAGTTTAATTATTGCTGTGGAGCTATAGTTGAATCCAGTACATGAAACGAGACTGTTTACTTCAAAATAAATATGTTTTTAGGGAACTTGTTAATTCTTCTTGAACTCTGGCTTCTAATGCTTCTACAATTGTTTATACCGATGAATGGATGAATGTCTATGCTTGTTCAAAACCTAATTGTGGTCAAGGTTTCATCTTTAGTTATTGGTTTAGCAAAGTATAGTTGACATAAAATAACTGTGTATCTTCAAAGTATACTATCTGGAATGTTGTGATAAATGCATATGTGATATATATGTATACAGAGAATATATGTTAATATGTCATGCACGTATGTGTTTGACATTGATATTTTGTGAGATATGGATTGTATAGAGAGAGTCATGGAATTATTACTACAATCAGTATAACTGAATATCTATCACTCTCATATTTTTTTCATGCTCTGTTCACCCACTCAGTCCCCACTCTGTCCTTGAGAAATCATTGATCTGTTCCTTGTCACTATAGGTCAGCTTTCATTTTCTAATACTTCATAGAACTGGAACTGTATACTATGTACTATTTTCTTCTGCCTTCTCTCAGCGTACTAATTTTTTGAGAATCTTCCATGTTGTAATAGTATCAACAGTTGATTGTTTTGTCTTGTTTTGTTTTTACTACAATGGAGTAGTATTCCATTGTATGGCTATAAAACAGTTTCTTTATTCACCTTTGGGTGGATATATGAGTTGTTTCTAGTTTGGGCCTGACCCTTCACTTTATGCCTTTGTGTAAACATATGCTTTCATTTCCCTTAAGTAAATATATAGGAGTAAAAATATCCAGATCGTATGCGAGGCATATGTTTACTTGTTTAAGAAAGTGCCAATTGTTTTCTAAAATAGTTGTGCCACAAAAAAAATAAAAATAAATAAAATAAAATAAAATAAAATAATTGTGCCACAAGAAGAATATTCCAAGATATTCCTAAGCCTTCATATAAATCAGCGGCTAGTAATAGATGTATAAAAGCAATTTTGTAGGCTAACCAGACTTGCTGGGAGTTGATCTTTTTCCTAACTGTGGCTGTGATATAAACCCAAAGTTGTGTCTTGGTAAGTTAGGTAAGGCAAAATTTCTTTTGTGTGCCTATCTGAAGATTTACCCTAAGTATCCTTGACTCTTTTTCCTTAAGGTCCTTAATTTAACCCTCTTGGGAGGGTAGGAGGCATAAAAGTGCAGAAAGTTAAGACTAAAGTATATTAAGAGAAAAATGAAGCAAAATGATGCCTTTCTAAGGCTGAGACAATACTAATTTTATCCATTCAACATAGACTCTTTGAATAAATCAGTCAAATTGAGAATGATAGCCTGCAGTGGAAACCAGGGTGAGAGAATTCACAGAGAAAACACAATGCTGAAATCAGGGCTTTAATTTTCTCTTGCTACTGTGGCATCAATACCCTTTAATATCCTGGTTGCCAAATGCTCCTGGAGTTGATTCTAACTTCTACTAATCTTCTCACTGAAGTGCGAGTTGAAAGCAGGTTGTTGTCCATGGTGACAAAGCAGAATATATATATATTTTCTCATTATGAACTGTTTCTTTAGGTAAATTTCCAAGTTGGAATCACGACCATTATTGCTCAGGTGCCAGTGTTCTTATGTTATTTAGCTTATCTTTATTTTATGCACTGATATTTTAATTTTCATATTTATTTGCATATCTGTATCCAAATCACCTGTTTGTGATTTCTCTGTGCCCATTTTCTCTATGCTTCTATATTTGTGTGCTTCTCACACAATTATTCTGTTTATTCTCTTGTCCCTAATGAAAAGGAATGTCACTCAGAAAATCTTACATCAGTGTTTCTATAATATTTCTAACACACATGTCTTAAGAGTACGTTATAGGGTAGCACAGAGGTCAGGATTAAAGTTATCGCTCAGTTTTTAAAATTATACTTTATGAGATATTAGATAATTTATTTCTCTAATATAAAATTAAGCATTGCTTTAGGTGTCTGTATGTGCATATCATGGATGAGTTGAAATTGATGCTCCAATGGACTCACCATAATACTCGGTGGCTGCTCTGACCTCAGTACTTAGCTGCTCTCATACACTTGTGTTAAAATGGTGGATTGTTTGTTAATAAGTCTTCCATATATTTTTTTCCCCCTGGATAAGCTAGCTTGCTGTGGGTGGTCAGTAAGAACAACGGAGAAGGATAAAACAAAAGAAATCATGAAGATAAGAAAATAGAGGAGAAAGAGAAGAAAAAACAGGGAAAAGACAATAAAGAAACAGTCCTGTAATCTATAGTCTCTACCACTCTGATGGCAGAACATCTGCGCAATTGTTCAGCCTACGCAGAGCAACTCTAAAAACCTCTGCTGATGTGCATCCAGATAAAACCACCATGTAATAGTTTAATTTCATAAGCAAACATTTCATTTACATTTAATAAGACAGTTTGTATGTTAATTCAGAGAAATCGGGTCCCTATGATGTTAGAGGATAGATCTAAATGATTTGCAATTAACTCAGGTGTATCTCAATGAAGAATATAGTGCATTAAAATTGGGGGAAAAAACACCCCTTCAGAATAATAGAAGTCATCCTGTCTGCATTAAGGCCGTTTCACTGTGTCCTGGCACACGTCCTCTGAATTTTACAACACCTATGAGATAGAACAATTATCAGGTCGCTTCATTTGTTTCTTGTTTTCACCACAGACAGAAGATCTGCTCCACCACCACACAGACCTTAATAGATAAGACAGTCATGTCATAGAGGTTTGAAACCCTGGCTTCCTCCTTTGTGGAAGGCATTTTCCAACAAGTTGTGAGTTTTGAAACTACAATTGTAAGTTGTAAAATGCTGGAAGACGTTCCATGAAGCATATGTGTGGGAGTCAAGGCCCATTAGTAGCTGAAAGCAAGGTCTAGAGGCTCTTAAAGGAGAACTCAAAGGCTGAAAAGCATGCAAATATCTGAAGATTTTGTAAAAAGGAGAAAATGAGTTAGCCTACCAACAAAAGAGAATGATACCTTATGAGTTTCGGCAACAGTATCACAGGTGCATCAAGTAATGGCTTTGAGCTACCTGAGAAGCCAGGATACTAATGTTGTGGCCTTCAGAATGGCCTTGAGTCCTCGTAGCTAAGCTTTAAATTTAAATCTGTGGTAGAAAGTGATTCTATGAAAGGCATCTCTGAGCTACTGGAAAATGCCATAACTCACCAGGAAGCAAAAGTCATCTCTTGAGAACAGTAATGGTGGAACTAATGCCCATTGTGGAAAAGGAATAGACTTTTTTCCTCCAGATTTCTGGAACCAGATTACTCCAAGTCTCTTACATGAGCTGAGGGAGAGGTAAGATTCCCACAGAGAGCTCATTACCCATGTTCACCCTAGAATGGAGACTCTGAGTCAGTTTAATTTGCCTTAGAAAACTAAAAGTAGGTAATGTTTTCTTTTCTTGGAGGGTTCCAGAAAACATTCATAATCACTACACTGACTTATTTTGCATCTTACAAGTGAAGCCAAGAAGAGGGTGGAAGAACCATAGAAAAATGCATTTCTCAAAGAAATTATGACAAAAATTGGAAATCCCTTCTAGACCAGTTTAGATGTTCAAACATCACAGTAGTTTCCCAGTATCAGCACAGTGAGAAATAGTTGTCAATCATCAAGTTAAAGGTCTAGAACTGCAATAAGCACATACACAGATTGTTGCTTAGCAATTTATTTAAAAATATTTTATATTCATCTACAAACAGTGTATACTAATGTCTTGGAGTTTTTTGCTATATTGAAGTTACCAATCTTTGTATTGTTTTTGTTTCCAAACCATCACTGTATCTCCTCTCTCATATTATTATTTATTTTCTTTCCGTAATCCAAATAGTATTTCACAATATGTAGAAAAAGAAAGAGGCTGGGCACTCACGCCTGTAATCCTAGCATTCTGGAAGGCTGAGGCAAGTGTATCACTTGAGTTCACAGGTTCAAAATTAGCCTGAGCAAGATCAAGAGCCCGGTCTCTAAAAACTAGCTGGGCATAGAGTTGGGCACCTGCAGTCCCAGGTACTTGGGAGGCTAAGGCAAGAGGATCACTTGAGCCCAGGATTCTGAGGTTGCTGTGAGCTGTGGCAACACAGCACTCTACTGGGGTCAAGAAAGTGAGACTCTGTCCAAAAATAAAATAAAATAAAATAAAGGAAGAAACTTCTGAATCACTCTTTTGCTATTGCAAACCCTATTATATTTCTCAGCATGTGTTTTTCCTCTTTAATTCACAGATAGGATATAATTTATTGTTTTCAGGATAAAATACCTGATTTAAGTTTATATACAAAAAAATGTCTGGAATATAGGCTAGTAATAAATTGAAATGTCAGTTTTTCTTTTTTGTTTGTTCTTTTGGTGACAGTCTCACTCTGTGTCCTGGGTTTGAATGCTGTGGTATCATCATAGCTCTCAATAACCTCAAACTCCTGGGCTCAGGAGATCCTCCGGCCTGAGCCTCCTGAGTAGCTGGGACTACAAGGCAAAGCCCAGATAATTTTTAGTATATTCAGAGATCTTGTTCTTGTTCAGGTTGGCCTCATCCTCATGAGTTCAAGAAGTCCTCCCTCCGCAGCCCTCCAGAGAGCTAGGATTACAGGCGTGAGCCACTGTGCCTGGCCTGTTTGTGTTCATCTTCTTTCATGGAGAAGTATTAGATGGAGAGTTGGAGTTGAGGTACAACAGTATTTCACAATCTTCATGAATCTTTGTAGAATCAAAGGAAATCATCGAGGCAATAGTATTTAAGGATAAAGATCAATAGCTGAGTCTCTTTGATATGCTGCATAAGCTTTAAACAGAAATCACTTCAATTTAGCTCATTTTCTAGGATTCTATGTGCATGCTTACTAAATTTTCTACATTTTCAGTGTTTTAGAATAAGACACTAGTAAATAGCACCGTTGTCAAGGAACAATAATACTGGAGAAGAGAAAAACACATTTACTGGGTGTACCGATTGAAATAAAAATGCTTCATATTCTGAACACATAGGTTTGTACTGAAAGCTTAAAAAATGCATTCTTTTGAAGTTTTACAACACCACGTTTTGAAAAATATATAGTTCTGCCTGCATCTTTGGGCTTGCTTACAGATCAAATTTCACCTACATGAATTTAACCAAAATTGTATATCTTTGAGATTATTAATATGTATATTTTCTAGGAGGTATTTAATAATGCTAAAATAATTTTAAACTGTGGGATCCTGAAAACAATAGAGAAAAGATGATTTTGAATTAGTGAATTTATTTTTATCAATATTTCATTATACTAAAGGAGAAATAGGAACCTGTTATGCTAACAGTACTGTCATTAGTTAGACTGGATTAAAGTTTGCTTTAATAAATAAAAAAGAATATTTTGTATATGGCAATATTAATACAGAAATGAGTGCTTGTAATTTTGTTTGCGTCTCAGTAGGGTACGTTTTTCATCTTCTCTCCAACAACCTTATTAGACACACTATTTTGTAATTGTTTTTAGCCTAAAATGTCACCATTAAGGAAAAGTTCAATATTTTCTGATTTAAAAAAGATAATCCTTTTTAAGTTATTGGAGGTCAATTACTTCTACTCAGCTGAGTAGGGGGAAAATATGTGTTTTCTATAGATAACAACTGGGTAAGAGAGTAGAGATACAGAATTAGCAATAGGAAACTTAAAACAACTGGAAAGCTTGCAGAGGAGAATTTATGAATAACAATATGATGGATGGTATATTACTGTTATGCAGAATGTATTATGGAGGTATAAGTGTGGCCTCATTTTATTCTAACCCGGTTCTGCTGCAATAGCAAATGGATGGCTGCAAGGAAAAATAATGCCGTGTGTAAAAGGCCAAATACATGAGTGGTGTTTCCGCAGGAAGAAATTTTCAATAATGATAATTCTGGAACAGAAGGAAAACAATAAAATAAATGGAAACCTGAGAGCATGTACAATTTGAGAAACGTGAATTAATCAGAATAATGCGTTTTTTTCTACTTTTTAAGGTGAGAGACAGTCAACTTGAATAGTGTCAAGAATTACCAAAAAGATAAAAGCAAATCCTCTTATAGAACTTATACACATCCTGGAGAGTTTGGACATTATCCTGTTATTAAATCATCCTGTGGCAAATCAGCAAATGTTCTTAGAAATAGTGTGTGCTTTACAATCACAACTGTGCTGGCAATATTACAAGAAGGATTGAAGAGTTAAAAAAAAATGTTAACAAAAAGAGCTGTATTGAGGTGCTAAAGACTTGCCATAAGTAAAGGTAATAATGCTATAGGTTAAAATAAGCAAGCCTTTCAATCTTACTGGCTTACCACAATGAATGTGTATTTCCTACTCTCTCAAATTCCAGTGCACACAGGTCAAAAGCAGCCTTCTGCATGATTACAGAGACTTTGTTGGTTTCTTAGAATTCTACCACTCTCTAGGGCCTTGATTTCTTCTTAGTTGTCTTCTGAATAGCAGGCAGGGAGAGTATATCAACAAAAACATGGGAGGCTCTAATCGGCCATGACCAAAATATGGGCAGATTCTATTTGCCAAGTTCATATAGTCACATTTAACTGCAATCAAGAATGGGGAACACTGTATGACCATGTGTTCAAAGTCAGTAGGTGCTATAAGGTTTGGCTAACATGTGACAATTTCTGCCAGGGTCTTTCTATTGTGTGCTAAATACCCATTTTACTCCTCTTTCCATGTAGAGAATATACTTATTTTCTACTCAATGGGAAAAATATAAATTCCCACCCAGTCACTTCTCAAAGCCTGGAATCTCTGGTTGATAAACAATCTCTTCTCCATTGAGTCTGAATATAGCTCCTTATGATCTTGCCCTACTAAACAATTATCAAAAAAACTAAGTGAGAACCTAAAATCTCCCTTTCATACAGTGTGAACCTTTTCTTGATATGCTGTAATTCATCGTGTGTGGGGAAATGCATTAACAACCAGCTTTCGGGGGTGGGGCAGGAAGAGGGAAATGGGAATAAGAGAATCCTGATTTATAGTGTTTGCCAATTTCCATGGTGTAAATACTTCCACTGTGTGCAATTTCAAGCCACCCAAGTGATATAATTATAGATGGAGTTGGAACAAGATGTGCCCAATAAGGGTTCACAAACCCAAGTGACCTGGCTCTAGCACACATTAGTTGATCTTTAGAGCAGAGCATAAGCAGAGAAAAAGGTTTTATTTTTCTCTTATCTGGAACACAAATTGAGAATAGCATAAATAATAAGCAAGCATGTAAATAAATTATTACCATGAAAGGACAAAGGTCATCAATATGTCACTCATATGAGGACCAAATTCTGGTGAGTAATTAATAATGAGCACATCATTGGCATTAAGATAGGACAGCAGATAGAACTTGGAGCTGTACTGCCAATTTTGCTTTGCAATGAAGTGTCAAGTGGCATCCCTCAACGCTCATGAAACAGTCTCTGCAACATTATTGTGGATTCAATCCTGGGTCCATGGACTGTTTACTCAGCATTTGGTAAAAAATCTTCACACCAACTCACTTAGTTTTTTTGACAAATGTTTAGTAGGACAAGAAAGTTGAGCCAGTAGGCTGTGTCCCAGATACAGAGTGTAAAGATATAGAGAACAATTATTATACTAAAACATCCAATAACTCAGTTTGGGTGTGGTAATGGCAGCTACAAATGACACAGTACCTCACTCAATTAGCAAGATCTATGCAGAGATGTATGACCATCTCATCAGGAACACCTGCAATGTGCTTTCCTCAAAAAAAGGAAAGCACTGTGTACTGTGATCAAGGTCACCAAGGCCACACTTTTTTTTTGTTTTTTAACCAGGAATAGAACACAGATGAGACCTCTTGCATCGCCAACAAGGCTCTGTGTAACCTCTTCTTCTGAAACCTAAGCCGAACACACCAATGTTCAGGGCCCTGGACCACTTTATATCAACCGTAATGAGTGGTAGGTATTACTCTACATCACTTTCTTCCCCACCTAGAGGTACACATAACCATTTCTTCCTAACTCTACAAGGTTAGGATAACAACCTACAACGTGATAGCTAACAAGTTCCAATTTCCTTTCTTTTCCTTAGTGCATGGTCTGCTGTCCTCACCAACAGGTTCAACAGGAATTCTAGGGATTCACTGTTTTTGAGCTTATCTAAGTCTTTGATGCTGTGAACAAGATAGCAACACGCAACTCAAATGACCTCTGCTCTCTCACCACTCTTGCCAGCTTGACACGCTCATGGACATGAGGAAGGCGATGAGCCATTTTTCAGTAAGCACAGTCGGTAGCCATTTAGAACAGATATGCTATAGAATCAAGGCATTAGTCTCTGGGACGCTTCACCAACAACAATATAGGTATCTGAGAGGTAAGTTCACAGTCTCTGGTTAGTGAACTACCAAATTTCATCAGTTTCAACACTTCTCACTGGCACTCACAGCAGGGAATGGACAAAATGATGGTTAGGGAAGGTGAAAGCAATATGATCAAAACAAAACTCTTCTTAAATCCAACATTTACAGAAAGCTACTTGTAAAAGAAAGATTTTGATGAAGAGTTCAAGGCAGTGTTTGAGGGAAAACTTTATCTGTCGTCTTCAATTACTTCTTCACTTCCCTCAGAATCTGCGTGTTTCTATCTTTTATTTCTAACCTAAAATAGTTTCCAGTCTACAATAAGTACTTAAGTAATAACCAATACACGGATGTGGTTTTCGAAGAAAAAACAGTATGTCACCCCTATATCATCTCAAAAAACACATTCTTTATACACATACACACACAATGGTGGGCAGGGTCAAAATATCATGGTAAGAGCTCTTAATATTTGGAATAATAAAAGTGAAAGGCACAGTACATCAATTGTGATTACTCTCTTCTGAGTTGAAGGTTTCATTAACAGACCTTAATTATTCCAACAGGCATGGCCTTCTCTGTTCTTATCTGCATTGTAGGCTCCATCCTTTGAGAACCTTTTCTGTGACCCTTTACCTTATTGGCTATATTAGAACTTGGCGTTAGGGAACACACATCTTTTGGGAAAAGGCCATGTGTTTATAAGACTGACTTTGAGGATTGTTTTGAAGGTTACAGAACACACACCGCAGTTTTTCTTGTTGTGTTTTGTGTAGTGATTCATTCATTTATTTCATTTTGAAGAGAGACTTTTCCCCCTTTGGCAAAACAATGTCATTAAACAGTTGGTGGTTTTCTGGCCTATTTGCTTAGAGTCAGTTCCAAGTGCTTATAGGCATATCCAAAGGATTTTTTTTTCCTATACATACTAAATCAACCTTTTAAAAATTTCTTTCTTACTACTCTTCTTTCTTCAACCTAATATTTAACTACCCGAAACAAATAAAAACATTAAGGGACGCTAACATCTTACTTTGGCACTCAGTGAAAGATTGAGAAGACTTAGGACTTTTACCATTCTTATTTCTTATTATTTCGAGTCCACATGTTGTCTACCTTTTCAACCTCCAATAAACCTTGATCTTTGGAATGTATCCATTCCGTGGATCTCATCTTGAAAACTAGCCAATTCCTGTCCAGGCTAATCTCAGCAAACACTATTGTTTTGATTCTTTTCCCAATCACTTCCCCGTAGCTACAAGCCCAGCTGGCACATGGACTGCATTCCAAGTTACCATAGGCAACAGTTGGACTAAGTTTTTTTTTTGCCATAGTACAGTAGAATTAATAAGCTTCCAGCCTGATATATTTGTTTCCTCCTCACCTGCCATCTGACTATAAAACAATCACTATTACTTTTTTTTTTCTTTTGTTGCTGTACCACTATTTTTCTGGTACTAAAGTATGCATTGATTTATATGGATAATACTAACAAGTATAGCAAACCAACCTTAAAGTACCAGTGATTTTACATCATAAAAAGTTTATTTCTCTTCCTGATCAAGGCCAATGCAGATATTCCTTGCTGGCGAGTACTTTCTGCATAATCATTCCATCTGGGATTTCTACCATCCCCAGGCCTTTTGGAATCTTTTTCTGGATTCTGTCCTTCTGGGATGCATATGAGAAACCATATGCAGTGCAGAATAATGCAGTGGAAGATGACACAAGAGATTTTTATAGGCGCAACTTGGAAATGGTATACATCAGCTGCATGGGTCTGTACTTATTTATATGGCTAGTCCCAACTCCAAGCAGGACTGTGAGGATGGAGAATAGACACATCAGAGATAGTTGTATCTCTGTCATAAATTGGGTAAGAGAAAGCCAAAAAAAAAAAAAAAAAACTCTGAAAAGGCTTAAAATTAGGCTATATATGCAAAATATTTATCAAGCTGAAATCATACATTTGATTGTTATTTTGCTTATGGTCCTTCAATTGTTGTGCTGTTATTTAAGTGAACAATTTTGTCAATGTCTTTTTATAACTGAAGTTTGTTGATAGCTGGAAATCATGATACTCTCATATTTTCTATGTAGGATATATTGAAACTTTGTGTTTGCTTGAATTTAGGACTTAAAAATATCATCAAGTTTGACTTGGGGATAAATATTGCTGGATGCAGAATTCCTGGGAAATTATGAGAGTACATGTAAGGGGGGACTTTTCATTGCTGGATAGCTTATATTTCACATGTCCATTAGAGAAAGAACCTAACTCCAGATAAAATACCTAAGGAAATCTCATCATTATCATCAAGATAATATTAGTTAAAGGCTTACTGTATTCTTAGCACTTGCCTTAATGTTTACATGATTAAATAATTTATCACAAGAAGCTCACCACTTTCTTCTTTTGAAAATGCCCCCTACTGCTCACAATTCATATATTATTTCTGCAATGAATGCTGCGTAACAAACAATCCCCCAAATTATACTGACTTCAAACAGTCAGTGTTTACTTCTCACGCTCACAGATCCATGATTTACTTGGGCTATCTCTGCTTCACACTCATAAGTAGTGGGATTTGGCTACTGGTTACAAGATAACCACAAGGTAGCCTATTTGGCTACTAGGCTAAGTTGGATTTAGATTTTTTAGATTGGACTAGTAATTCTCCAAAATCATGTTGTTCTTTTGTAAGCTGGTAGATATTCAAGAGGTCAAGATAAACCATGCAAACACAGGTCTAGGGTCTGTTCATGGGTCTGTATTTCATCATCCAAACTCCAGCTCAGAATCAATGGGGCATATATATAGACTTGACTTTACTTATTATAAGGCACTGAAAGATCCCTTGATAGAAGGCATAAAGAATCAGAATGATAATCCAGTACACCATAATGCCATATAGGATATTACAGTAACAGAAAATGGGTTCAACTGAGTAGTGATTGCCAATAATGCACAATGTGCATAAAAGTTGTAGCTTTATAAATTTTTGTTAATCTCATGAGTGAAATAGATTTAAAACATCATGATGTGAAGCGTCTTTCAAGATCTATCTGATATTCTGCATAATGTCAGCATCTGCATTCATTACACCAGTAAACCCAGGAAGATCACTGGTAACTCAGTACTATACCTATTTCAGAGACATATGCTATATCAAGGCAACCAATCTGGGCAATATGGTGACA
>CAUYQV010118385.1:0-34669 GCA_963574575.1 Galagoides demidoff
TGGCGGGCACCTGTGGTCCCAGCTACTTGGGAGGCAGAGGCAGGAGACTCGCTTGAGCCCAGGAGTTGGAGGTTGCTATAAGCTGTGATGCCATGGCACTCTACCCAGGGGGATAGCTTGAGGCTCCATCTCAAAAAAAAATAAAAAAATAAAACTCAATGGATAGGTTTCAGAGCCACTGACAGCTAAAGAAAGAATTGGTGAAGAGGAATATAGGCCTGAAGCAATTATCCAGAATATACTATGGAGAAAAACAAAATGATGAAAAATATAGAAGACAGAGTAGAAGACTTAGATGAAATAATGAGAAGATTTAATACATGTTAATTGGGGTCCCAGCGATAAAGGAGAGAGAATGAGTTAGAGGCACTATTTAAGGAAATGGCTGAGAATTTTTCTCAGAATGTTTTCACAGAATTTTCATCATACATGTCTATATACAAATTCAAGATTCCAGGGAATCAAAGCAAGATAAATAAGAAATCCACATGTAGACACATTATAGAGAAATAAAGACAGAGAGAAAAATCTTAAAACAACCAGAGGCAATGAAAGACAAATTATCCTGAAAAAAGTGACAATTTGACAGTCAACAATAAAAATCAGAAGACAAAGGAATGATGACATATTTCTTGAGCCATCACAGTAATTTTATATCCAGGGAAAATAATCTTCAACCATGAAAGCAAACTAAAGACAATATAAACTAGAGGAATTTGTCATAACAGACCCATACTGAGCAAATTTCTAAAGGGTACTTCAGGCAGAAAATAAATTACCCTAGACAGAAAGTCAAAGACACAGCCAAGAATAAAGTATAAAATAAGATACAAATGTGTGAATAAATCTAAACAATAATAATATCTTGGGGGGGGGGGTTCAAATGTAGAAAGAATTAAAATGTATGATAAACACTAACATATCATTCAAGAAGGGATAAAGTTAACATATACTAAGACTTTGCACTGGCTGAGATAAAGCTAATAAGACTTATTAATATTACACTTTGTTAAGTGTATAAATACACATTGTTACATTAAGGGTAACCACTAAAACTCAAACACAGTGTCTACATTCCAAACAAAGTGGGGGAGGAAATAGAGTGATAGAAAATAAGCACACAAGAAAGGAGAGAAAATAAACAGAACAGGCAGGATAAGCAAAGCATAAAATAAGGTAGGAGATTTAAACTCAAATATATTACTCCTCTGTACCAGAAACATGAAGAAATATACAAACAATAAACATAATAAATTATGAAGTGTATTAAAAGGAAGTAAGTCTATAGAAAAAAGCAGAATAATGTAGAGGAACTAGAAATACTAAGGTGGGTTTGGAACAGATTTTAGTTTCAATAGGGGGCCTAATGCAGCCACACACAAATACTTCCCTTCTTCCTCCTTCTCCTCTCCTCCTAAGACAAAGACACAAAGGATCTGGCTAGCCCACCCCTAAGTTCTTACCAAAAGGCACTAACTTTCCAGGCAAGCTGTGAAATTTGCCCACCCCCACGACCCCATATAAAAAGGATCTCTTAACTGTCCCCTGCCAGCACCATTTTTGCACTGCCCAGGAAAGTCACCCTCCCTTTTCAATAAACCTGGCCTGAATATCTCCTTAGCACCTCAATCATCATCTTTTACACCTTTCAAACTTTAAATAGGGTAGTTGGGGAGGCCTCATTAAGAAGGTGGCCTTTGAGCAAAAATGATCTAAAGGCATATACCTCTAGCCACAGTTCTGCCACTACCTTTGCCACGATTATTATATTTAGTATATCATATTCTTTCCATGTTAGCCACCTTTCCATTTCCTAAGGGCTTCCAAAAGAGTTCTTTCATCCTGGACTTACCTCAATGATGACAATGCTATCATTCACTGGATACCTACAGTATGCCAAGCCTTCTACTAAATGCTTTGCAAAGGTCTCATGCAATTTTCTCAAGAGCTATAGAACAGCTATATTCTGTTCTAAAATGGGAACAGCTATTATTCCCATTTTACAGACAAGGAAGTTAAGGCTTAGTTAATTTTAAAATCTTACATAATATCCCATAGTTAACACACTACACAGCTAGGATTTTATCATGAAATCACCTGGCCATAAGGTCTGTGAGCTTTCCACTATCCATGCTGCATCTTGTGCCAGTCACCATTGCCAAGAATAAGGAAAAGTGAACTTAGAATAAAGATTCCATAAATGGTCAGTAGATGCCGTCAGACATGTTAAAGACACTCAATAAGCATTGGATGGCTGAGGATTCACAGAGGAGATTTTTATAATTAAGGACTAGTTATGAAAAAAATGCACAGAGAATTGGGTTTATAGACTAGAAGGCAAAGCCATTGCCTTGACCTTTTCAAAAGCCGCATCTCTTGTCACCTTTTTGGTCTTCCTCTTACCTTCCTTTGGTTTGTAATGGTTCTTTCTTTGAGTTGATCATCCTAAGCATGTCCAAGAAATCTGTTTCTTAATCTGTAGGCAATACTGTTTTCCTGTCTCATTCCCTTGTTCTAAGCTGAAATGTCTTGATTCTACTTGTATTATATGCTTGGTGATCTTCCCTGAGTAAAAAAGTTAAAGTCTAGAAAACAAAAAAGTCAAAGTAACTCCTCCAGCATGATGGTTTCAAGAAATTTTTATGCAATCTTTATTCTGTCAAGCCAGCCATGCTGTACCCAAAAAGATCTTCCCTGTCACTATACCAGGAATACCCTTGAAGATCTACAATAGACTACTACTGAACCACTTGGTTTTTCTAAAGCTCCTCAGTCTTCTTTGTTTGGGGAGAGGAAGTCATAGTGATAATAGTTTAAAGAGCAGAAAGAATAAAGGCTATAGGCTGTATTAGTTTTTTATTGCTGTGCCATAAATTACCACATATTAGCATATTAATGACACTTTTAGGAAACCAAGGGGAGAGGATCACTTGAGACCAGGAGTTGGAGACCAGCCTGGGCAACACAACAAGACCCTGTCTCTACCAAAAAATTTTTAAAATAAGCTGGAGGTGCCACACACCTATAGTCTTAGCTACTCAGGAAGGTGAGCCAGGAGAATCATTACAACCTAGGACTTAGAGGTTTCAGGGAGCTATGTATGGATTGTGCCACTGCACTCCAGCCTGGGCAACAGAGAAAGATTCTGTCTCAAAAACAAAAAACAAAACCCCACACAGTTTATTATCTCACAGTTTCTGTAGGTTAGGAGTGCAGGTGACTTAGCTAAGTTCTCTGTTTAGGGTCTTACAAGGCTGAAATCAAGGTATTAGCCAGGCTAGGCTCTTATCCAGAGAGGCTCTGGGGAAGAATCCACTTCCAAAAACATTCAAGTTGTTGGCAGGTATAGGACCAAAGGACAATTTCCTTGCTAGCTATAAACCAGGGGCTGCTCACAGTTCCTAGTGCTCACCTGCAATCTTTGCCCAACAGCCCCTTCCATCTTCAAGCCAGCAATGGAGAATCTCTTACATCAAATCCTTTCCATGATTTGAATCTCTTTCTTCAGGAAATCTCCCTTAAGTTGACCCTCTTTACTTAATAATTAAAAAAAAAACATACCACCACCAATAATGGAAAACAGTATCATTTACCTTACATAGGAGGAAACCTTTAAAAAAATAGCGCAAACTAAAATAAATCACTACATAAATCAAGGTAGGTACTGTTACCTTCAAAATGCTGTAAACTTGAAGACTATTCTCACTTAAAAAAACAAAAATAAAAAACAGAGGTTATGTAAATTGCTAATGTTATATTAAAACCAAACTAAGACATTCTCAAAGTATTAGAGTAATCACACAGCCTACCACAATACCTGTCGCACATTTGGGGAAATATTACTTTAAGCCCTAGTTACAAATTTTATTTGAAAGAGAAGTGGTATAGGGTTTCCTAAAGGATTTTGAATACTGCGTTATAGTAAAATTGGTTAAAAACCAATTAAACCAACCAAACAAAAGATCACAATTAGACTAAACCAAAAAAGAGTATGCTTAATGAAGTGCCCTGAATTCAGATACACTGATCTTGGAGTGTCCAAAAGCACTGTATTCAGATACATAGACCTTGGAGCAGTCAAAGGTCTAAGGACCATATGTACAAATAAACCACACACACCTATCCCCCATAGTTGCCATTTCTAGTCTCCTTGAAAACAGAAGGAAGGCAACATTATTCTATCTTGCTCAGACCACAATGCATTCCTTCATGAAATTGTGAAAGAGATATTATGGTGCACCTTATGGAGCTGGGCAATATAACCACTTAGATCAGGAGTCAGCAAAGTACAGACCACAGGCCAAATCCAGACTGCTGACTATTTCTGTAAGTAAATGTGGCTTTACTAGAATATAACTGTATTCATTCATTTACATATTGTCTATAACTGCTTTTTCATTACAACAGCAAAGTTGAGTGGTTGTGACAAAAACTGGTACAGCCTGTGAAGACTGAAATATTTACTGTTTGGCACTTTACAGAAGAAATAGGTTGCCCACCCCTCACTTAGATGTTCTAAACAAGTGTTGATCTCAATCACATAACGCATTCAGAGTAAAGGTTTCAGACTACACTAAATGACCACACTTCCTACCTCTTAAATTCTGTTACAGGTAAATTCAGTGCATCAATTCCACCTAGAATAAGAAATTGTATGTGTCCAGGAATTAATAATGCATTACCAGGATTAACAGAGTCTGATTCTTGTGACACACCCCTACCAATGATCCTTTTTTTTTGTCTGCTACATTTTGATTAGTTTTTTTTAAAACTTCAGATTAATATATGGATATAAACAATTAGGTTACACTGTTTCTTTTTAATCCAAGTTATAGTTGAGTCCTTCACCAGGAAGTATGCCATATACCCCTACATTGTACTCATTAGGTGAGAGTTTACCAAACCTCCACCCTCTCCTCCTCCCCACCCCAACATGAATTTGTGTTTTTTTCTTGTGTGGATGTGCAATTATTCCTCTATTAATTTCATATTAATATTGAGTACACTGAATACTTGCTTTTAAATTTTTGTGATACCTTACTTAGGAGGATGTTCTCCAAATCCATCCAGGTAAATACAAAAGATGTAAAATCTCCATCTTTCTTTATGGCTAAATAGTATTCCATGGTATACATACATCATATTTGTTTATCGATGCATGAGTTGATGGGCACTTGGGTTGTTTCCACATCTTGGCGATTGTGAACTGAGTTGTGATAAACATTCTAGTGCAAATGTCCTTATGGTAAAATGATGTTTTTCTTCTGGGAAGACAACTAGTAATGGGATTACTCTTTGCTGATGATATCATCTCATACATAGAAAATTCCAGGGACTCAATCACAAAATTCCTGGAAGTGATCAAGAAATACAGTAACATGTTGGGATATGAAATCATTGCCCACAAATCAGTAGCCTTCACATATGCCAACAACAGTCAAGCTCAGAAGCAAATCAAGGAGACAACACCTTTCATGGTAGCTTCAAAGAAAATGAAATATCTGGGAATATACCTAACAAAAGATGTGAAGGATCTCTACAGAGAGAACTATGAAAACCTGAGGAAAGAAATAACAGGAGACAAAAACATACCATGCTCATGGCTGGGAAGAATCAACATTGTTAAAATGTCTATACTACCCAAAGCAATCTACAAATTTAATGCAATACCCTAACACCATACTTTGAAGAAATTGAAAAATAGTTCTTTGTTTCTTATGAAACCAGAAAAAATTCTGAATAGCCCATGCAATTCTAAGAAATAAAAATAAATCTTGAGGAATCCTGTTAACAGACTTCAGGCTATACTACAAGGCTTATAGTGATCAAAACAACACAACACTGGCACCAAAATAAAATATATCTATGGAACAGAATTGAGCATCTAGAAAATGAAACCAGCCACACATCACCACATGGTTGTCAATAAACCAAACAAAAATATACAGTGGGAAAAAACTCTCTATTTAATAAATGGTGCTAGGAGAACTGGTTAGCCATATGTAAATGATTGAAACTGTAACTGCACCTCTCACCACTGACAAAAATTGATTCACACTAGATAAAAGATTTAAATCTAAGACATAAAACAATAAAAACTCTAGAAGAAACTGTGGTAAAAATAGTTGACAATATCAGTCTGGGAAAGGATTTTATGAAGAAGACCCCCTAGGCAATTGCAGCAATATCAAAAATAAATAAATGGGATATGATCAAGCTAAAAAGCTTCTGCACAGCTAAGGGCACAACAACTAAAGCACACAAGACAGCCTTCAGAATGGGAGAAGATAATTGCATGTTGTGAATCTGATAAAGGCCTAATAACCAGAATCTACAGAGAACTCAAACTACTCAACAAGAAAAGAGGAACAACCCCATTTATCATTGGGGAAGCGACATTGAATGGAACCTTCCCCCAGGAACAGACAAATAGCCAACAAACATTTAAAAATGCTCATTATCCCTAGTTATCAGAGAAATGCAAATCAAAACCACCCTGAGATATCATCTAACCTCAGTGAGAATAGCCCACATCACAAGGTCCCAAAGCTATAGATGCTGTTGCAGATGTGGAGAGAAAGGAACACTTCTACACTGTTGGGGGGACTGCAAACTACTACAGCTCTTTGGAAAGAAGCATGGAGTATCCTCAAAGAGCTAAAAGGAGACCTTCCATTTAATCTCTTATTCTTCTTAAACACTTATTTCATACCTCATCACCAAAAGATCATCTAAAAAGAAAGTCAGACCCCCCTTTTATGATACCATTTTTTTAAAAAAAATAAACATTATTTTTTAGAATAGTTTGTAAATTTTCAGAAAAATTACAAAGTATGGAAACTTTCCATATATACTCTACCCAGTTCCCCTATTATTAACATCTTCCATTAGAATATTCATTTGTTACAATTAATGAACCAAATTATTGACAAACTGGCCTTAACTCAAGTTCATTCTTTATTTAGATTTCTGTGTTTTTTACTTAAATGTCCTTATCTGCTCCAGGATCCCATCTAGGATACCACATTTAGTCATCATGTCTCCTTAGGTTCCTCTCGGCTCTGACAGTCTGTCAGATTTACCTTATATTTGATAACCTTGACAGTTCAAAATCACCTCACAGGACTAATCTAACACTAATCCTGTATAAGATATCTAACACATTATCTGAGGCCATGGGCTCATTCCTTATTTCTTCCCATGTCTTCACATAATCAAACACTTCATGGCTAAAGAGTAAAATAAATTAAAAAGCTTACAAAAGGTAGTTTTGTCAGCTTAGAATCCATAGAATCCTATCTAAAATGCAAAATTTTAAGATCTTTTATCCAAAATATTTAGTCACTCTACTATATGTACTATATATTTGAGCGAAAAGAAAAAGGAAATCAGTATCACTGACCTTGACCCAACTCTGACCCACTCAAGGTACCACCTGAGAAGAATATGCAAAATTAATGCTGACCTTGTTTTCTTCCTTAAAAAAAAAAATGAGAATCCAATTATGTCACCTAGAAGGACACATTTATACTACTTAACATTAAGTGCACCAAACAAAAGGCTAATACCGAAGTAAAAGGTGAAAACTGCATGCCAAGAACCAAGACTTTAAAACAGTACATCTGTTGTGTAATTCATTGCAGCACTGTAGGCAATTAGGGTTTCCTCAAACATCTTTCACAGAGCCAGCTATAACAGAGAAGAAGGAATGAGTTCTACTGCATAGTCCTATTTTATTTTGGCTGTAATATTATTAGTAAATAATGGTGAAAGCACTAAATAAAAAAGAGTCTATCAACTGAAAAAATGACAGACTACAATTCTTTCTAGGAAATACACCGAAAAGGCTATTACTGTTCCATTTGTGGAAAAATTCTGATACTTCCATAGTACATGATGCAGAGTTACTGTGCTTAATGAAATTGTACTTTGTTATTTCCATATAACCTACTGGATTTTTAAGCTTGTTTTATACTTCTGATTTTCCACAAACATTTAGCTGATCAATAATACAAACAATTCAAAGCACTATATATCTTCTGCTTTCATTTCTTTATCAGATTAAAATGGATCTCAATACCAGCTAAGAAAATCATAGATAATATACTACTGATCAAGACTAATCATCCTTTTTGAAAGCAATTACTCAGCTTAAACCATAAGTAGACAAAATGCATTATAGTGATCAAAAAATAAAGATAGCTGTGGTAATCAATCAAATTAGCAAAGGCTACTATTTCGATCACTGCTCAAGATATTCTTAGCCTTGCTATAATGTTACATTTCACAGAATGGAGACAAGTATAAATGGCAACAGATGCTTACTGTTGTGGATTAGATACACTGTTCAATGTTTCTCAATCTTAATAAAACCTTAAATAAATTAAGTAACCACAGTATATAATGCTAAAGCCATTCAAATCTGTTTTTACTGCCTTATCTAAAATCTTAGAGAGATTCTCACCCTAAACCAAGAAGTCACTATTTAACAGAAGAGTTTCGATGAGTTTTTTAATAAGTGAACTTCTGTATTTAGTATATCGTTGCCTAGAGGAGAATTGATCAGAGACAATAAATATTTGAAAACCTTCATACAAATCCTTTTTGTTTCAACCTTAAGTTTTAGCAAGTCTTCTTTAACACCTAACTAACCACTTCGGCCTTCTTTTTCTGTTGAAGTTTCCTCCCTTAGTGACTCAGTTTCTTCAAAGCATTTGCAAAACCATTTTAGCTTTCCTCTTTTTCTCACCTTTAACTCCTCATACAGAACATCTTGGTTTACTCCAATACTCAGCCATGCTACTCTTAGTTATCAGAAACATCACCATGGGGACAGATTCACCCTTGAGCCACAATCTACCCCTTTTTATAATAAACTCTCTATTTGGGGGGATGTTTTAAAGAAAGCGGTGTTAACAACAATCTAAAGGTGGAAGGTGGTTGGTTAAGAAGAATGCTTGGGAAACAAATGCATTCTAAATGAAGCATAATAATTAGGAAGGCATAATAATGTTTCCTTTTGAAAAAGCTATATTGGTAACTGTATTAGTATATAACAATAAAGAAAACATTATATACCGCAATGGTGGAAGTTATACTTAAATAAAATTTGATACCACAAAAAGTTTAATTTTAGGATTTAAGCCAAAAAAACTCTCAATGAATATACTTCAGGAACATAAACATGAAAATGGAGAAAATAAAAAATGGCTTAACTGTGTAGTATAGAAAATTGATCAAGGAATTAAAGTTGGCTTAGTAGAATCATTGGTGCTGGGAAATACTTTCTAAACAAAAAATTCATCAATGGTTTGTTCTGGCTGAAATATTCCTATATATAGTCAAGTAGTCAAAAGCTTCCATGGGTCAAAAGTCCTATACTTATCAAAGATCCATAAAAGGATTGTCCATTCATGTGTTGCTTTTACCATATTCCAATAAAAGCAACAATAAGACTGATAAAATTATTAGTAATGAGTACTGTATTAGTATTATATATTAGTATATTATTAATATTACAAATATTGAATACTCACTATATACCAGTCATTTTTCTAAGACTTAGAGATATTAACTCATTCAACTCTCATAACTCTCTAAGGTAGTGTCTTCATCCTCATTTTACAGATGAGAAAACTGAGTTTCAGAAAAGTTAAATAACTTTGTCATACCCATAGTAACTTGCTCAATCAGAATTCAAATCCAAAAATTTCAGATCCAAAGTTCATAACTCTGTAAACCACTGTTGAAGTTATCTAATCTAAACAAAGACCCACTTGTTTTTTCAGGAAATTTTACAGACTTCTGTTGCCTTATATGTTCATGTTCTTTGGTACTTTGGGCTTTCTTTTTAATTAGCATGTAAGTACTCACTTATATAATATGAGAAAAATATTATATATATATAAAATATACTCATGAAATCAAAATTTGTAGAAGACATCTTTCTTATACTCAATGTTTACTTTAAAAACATTTTTAAACTTACAGAAAAAAAAATGAAATAAAAATCATTTTTTAGGCTTGGCGCCTGTGGCTCAATCGGCTAAGGCGCCAGCCATGTACACCCAAGGTGGCAGGCTCGAATCCCCAGCCTGGGCCCGCCAAACAACAATGATGGCTGCAACCAAAAAAATGGCCGGGCGTTGTGGCCGGCGCCTGTGGTCCCAGCTACTTGGGAAGCGGAGGCAGGAGACTCGCTTGAGCCCAGGAGTTGGAGGTTGCTATGAGCTGTGATGCCCTGGCACTCTACCCAGGGGGATAGCCTGAGGCTCTGTCTCAAAAAAAAATCATTTTTTAAACTTAAAAAGTGAAATTAACACTGCATATAGTTTCCTTTCTGCTGAAATATGACGCTATTAATTGTCACTAAAAAAGCTTTTTTATTAAATCATAACTGTGTGCATTACTGCATTTATGGAGTACAATGTGCTGATTTTATATACAATTTGGAATGCTTACATCAAACTGGTTAACATAGCCTTCACTTCAATTACTTGTTACATTATGACATTTTAAAAACGTATTATTCTTAACTAGTTAGAAGGTGATGCAGAACTAGAATATCAAAACTACTTCTTCTGGAGTGATTCTATAATAATATAGTAGTGACAATCCCACCAAGTTATCTTGTAGGCAAATAAACTATCAGAGAGGCAAGCACAGAGTCACTCTCTCATATTTGGCACTAGGACAAAAGCCAAGAAATATGGGCATCCAATTCTAACTTTGCAACTGACTGGTTGCATATTTTTGAGTTATAGTCACTCTGTGTCACTTTCATTTTTAATAGAATGTGGTAAAGCTAGATAAATACTTCCATTCTACCAAGCTCTAAATTCTGACTTTAGGAAAAGCCATAGGCAGTAGAGGTTTATTCATAGGTTTTCCTACTGACCCTGTCCCTCACTGTTTCATCAACCACCACAGGACAATCATCTTCTCTGACTGGGGATTGGAATGTGTGTGTTCTAATTCTAAATTCATTGCTATTAGTTGCAACTCCCCAGGGTTTCCCTCAAATAGGGGAATTAGACTGGCCTCTATTCTCTTTTTGTAGGGATAAGTAACTTCATCTACCCCAAGATTTAAGATTAACAATCCAGCAGCAAGAGAGAGAGAATACTCATGAGATCATAGCATTTCCCAAGTGAAGGAAAGGTTTATTCCTGATAAAAGATAACAGATCGTAGTCCCATTGCCAAATAGGTATTCTGAGTAAAGGAGAAATCTATGATAGTAACTTGAGGCCAACAGAAAGACCCAAAGAAAGCCTAGCAGAAGAGAGTGTAACAAGAAATATTAGACATATCCCTACCCCTCTTTTGCTTGAAATATGTATTACCCCATACTTACAAAAGCAGCTATTCAGTAAGGTACTTGCTGAGTTCAGTTCTGGCCAATCAGATCTAACTATAACATTTACCAAAGGATTTACTTAATCCAGATCTAAAATACTAAAACTATCTTAAGGAAATCATTTAACCCTTCTATACCATGAGTTTCTCTCTCTCCCATCTAGGTAGGGGGAACTAGTAACCTTCTAATTTCAAGATAATTCTTTTTTAAGCACAAAAGAAGGCAAGAAAATCCTCACCTTTCTCTGCTGAAGCCCTTTTAATAAAAAGATTTGTTAAAAAGCCACACCTAAGAACCAGGAAGGCCACAAGTTTTCCTAAGGCTGCAGATTCCCTACCCCTGGATGATAAAAAATGGCATTCATGTTATATATATTTTACCACAATTAATTTTTTTAAATAGGAAAGAACAAAAATACCCATCTTAAAATGCATCTTATTTTCATGAGGTACAAAGATATGTTTCAAAAATTAACTAGCACATGTTTTAGGTGAAGTAAATACATTCTGATACCAACTTTTACACCAACAGCACTAATCAACATCTCATAAGAGCACAAACCATCCTATGACTCTCAGACTATATTCCTGAAAATTTTCTTACATTTACAGTTGTTAGATATCTGAAGACACTGTTACATGTGAGTTACAATGAATGAATTTGAGAGAAAAAGTGAAAAAACTCAGTTCGAAAAGGAACCCATAGTCATTTCTCTGTAGTGAAAGATATTTTTTGCATAGCAAACTGCCAAAAAATTATCTACCAATTCTAGTTGCTGTAAATGGTTTTGTTAAAGTGAGGCATATCTAGAATAAAATAAGGTCAGATGTAGAAATAACCCCAGGGGTCACATGATTCAGTCCTTCATTTCGTAGATAAAGACTGTAGATCTGCAAAAGGCAAGAGACAGCCATCACCTTTCCCTCCCACCCCTCACTGCCCACACACGGACAAAACTAGAAACTAAACCCAAAACCCAAAGTGCAATCATCTTTTTAAAAAGTAAGCTTGGTGTCTTGGCAATTCCAGGTCTACTTACAAAAATTATTCTGTATTAAGGATTGAAGCATGAGGTACTCTGGGAGCTCTGTAGCATTTTGTGTTTCTTTTCTAATTCATAAAAATTGTATGTATTTATAATGTACATGATGTTTAGAAATGGTTACCCATATTTTAAATCATCTTTTTATCCCTATCATATTTCCCAAGGTGTGTCCTGAGGGATGCTACTCCTACAAAATGTTTTACAATTCAAGGGTTAAAAAGATTTAGGAAACATGTTCTATAATCCCTGCTTTTAAAAAAAATCTCAATATATCCGAAAGGTCCTATGGAAAGATGACATTAATTTCATTACAACTAGGAGTTCTTCTATGGTCTGAATAATGGTGTCCCCTCCAAAATTCTGATCAAAACTGCACCTCCAATGCAACAGTTAATACTGTTGGCTTTGGGGAGGTGATGAAGTTATTGAGGGCCTTATCCTCATGAATGGGATTAGTGCCCTTGCAAAAATGTTCAACGTTGAAGAGAGTGCCTTCTTGCCCTTCAGTACCTTCAACCATGTTAAGACATAGTATTTGTCCCTTCTGGAGAATGTAGCAACAAGGTAACATTTCAGAAGCAGACAGCAGCCTTTGTCAGACATCAGTTGTGCTGGTGCCTTGATTTTGGACTTCCCAGCCTCCAGAACTATAAGAAAGTTAATTTCTGTTCTTTATAAATTGCTGAGTTTCAGGTATTTTATTATAGCAGCACAAACAGACTAAGACAGCTTCCTAATTTTCTGATCTTAAAACCTTTTTAAAAAGATTGGTACCTATATTCTCTGAGGCATATTTTGGTAGAGGCTATCCTAGAGTCTCATTCAAGATATGGAATATACTGGGTGGCATCTGTGGCTCAGGGAGTAGGGTGCCAGTCCCATGAACCAAGGGTGGCAGGTTCAAACCCAGCCCTGGCCAAAATTACAACAACAACAACAATGACAACAACAAAAAGATCTGGGATATACACATATTTGTGGACCTGAATTCAACTCAGAACACTCAAATTCAAATAAAGTGTCAAGAAAAAGCACAGCTACCAACTAACTACACATTTGATTCTTAGGGAGGAATCTCTATTGCAATATACAAATATAATAGATCCTTCAATGTAAAAAATTAAATTCGTTTTTTCTTTTTTTAAGACAGAGCCTCAAGCTGTCACCCTGGGTAGAGTGCCATGGCATCATAGCTCACAGCAACCTCCAATTCCCGGGCTCAAGTGAGTCTCCTGCCTCTGCCTCCCAAGTAGCTGGGACTACAGGTGCCCACCACAAAGCCCAGCTATTTTTTGGTTACAGCTGTCATTGTTGTTTGGCGAGCCGGGCTGGATTCGAACCCACCAGCTCAGGTGTACGTGGCTGGCGCCTTAGCTGCTTGAGCCACAGGCACCGAGCCAAAAAATTAAATTCTGACAAATAATTTTCATTTGACAGGGTTTAAGATCATTTGAATATAAAAATAAAAACATGGATTCTGATACAGAACATGCTCATTACACAGATTCAAAAATTTTTTAAAGAGTAAGACTGCTACATATTAGAGGTAAACCAAACACATGCTATTCCTACTCCAAAGAATAAATATTCTTAAAACTGACACTTTCCCTGTGGTTTCTGTGAATAGTCTTTCTCTTGAAGTGATTATATAGATTTGGTGGCAACCTGATGAAATTATATAGGTTTCCTGCTAATCTAAAGGCAGAAGTGTTGGCTAAGCCCACACTAAACAATTGGAATGGTATTTTGTTAACTCTTCTACTGAACACTGAATTTTGGGAATGTAATATAAAATGTAATTTCATATGCCCTATGTAATTTGAAATGTTCCCTCTATTTGTACTAACTAAAATGGCTAATCATAAAACATTAGTTATACATTTTTCCAAACTTGTATCAGTTATGCACTAGATGGCAGGGACAAGTTTTTAAAATCCCTTTCTATCCTACTGATTAGATTTGTCTTAGTAATAAGCCTCTGTTGCCTGAGAAAGAAGACATGTTCTAATGTCATATGGGAGAGTACACATTCCATTGAGGAGGGGTTTATCTTTACCTGTGGGTCCATGTGACCACTTGGTAACCTTTCCCTTCTACCTAAACAGCTAGAAGAAATTCAAGTACCTGAGAAGATAGTCTCTTTTCCTGAATAGGTTTTAATTTACAGTACCTTATGTTGCACTCATATTTTAAGATACCCTTTGCAATCACAAGTCAAGATTTTATTTTCTTATCTAGGTTTCTCCTTGATATTTAAAAAAAAAACACTCTCACTTATACACACTTTATTTTAATTTTTATTTTTCTTTTTTTAGACAGAGTCTCAAGCTGTCACCTTCAGTAGAGTGCTGTGGCATCATAGCTGATAGCGACCTCAAACTCCTGGCCTTAAGTGATTCTCTTGCCTTAGCCGCCCAAGTAGCTGGGACTACAGGTGTCCACCACAGTGCCTGGCTATTTTTTTGTTGTAGTTGTCATTGTAGTTTAGCTGGCATGGGCTCGGTTTGAACCCACCAGCCTCGGTCTATGTGGCTGGCACTGTAATCACTGTGCTATAGGCACCAAGCCGACATACACTTCTATATCTACAAACTTCTCCCAGATCATATATTAATGCTAACTAAACTTTGCCTAGAAGATGTAGAAAATAAATTGGCTTTATGAAGTAACTAAGAGTCCCATGAAAAACGAGGGACTCTGCATCTGAAGCATGTCATGTTGGCAGTATTATCACAGGTGCTTGGCCAAGTCAGCTCAGCCTTCTTCCACCCTAACCCAGGCTGTGGCTGAAACTCAGAGGTAGCCATTTCCAAAGTCACCACCCATGTAGAACCAAATGGGAATAATTCAAATGTCCAAACATATCTATGAAAATATTAGTTAAATAATAATTCTAATTTTTATTAATAAAATGGTTCTAATTTTCCATCCAATTACTATTTTTTCTATATTCTCTTTTAAAATCTGAAATTCTGTACAATATCTAAATATTTGTTATACATATAGTTACTTTTTATGTTCCATAGACCTAGACTGCCTACTTCCACCAAAGTAAATCACCAAAAAAAAAAAAAAATCAAAAAATTTACTAAACTTCTGAGCTCAAAGATAATTTTAAATATCAAAGACAAAAATATCCAAATAAAATAACCTTGCTTTACAGAAATTAAAGATCATAGTTCACTGTCTTTCACTTATAGGTAAATGCCAGAATGGATCTTAAAGGGATTTAATAAGATGCCTATAGAGCAGTGGTTCTCAACCATACTAATGCCATGGCCCTTTAATACAGTGCCTATAGGTCGCAACCCACAGATTGAGAACCGCTGCTGTAGAGGGAGACAATGGAGAACCTGGGAAGCAAACAGGCCTGATAGGAAAAATACACAATTATTATTTTGGTGACTAGAGCTATGTCATTTGTTAGAAATGGTAAACATCAATCTATTCATCAAACTAAATAAATATAAAACTTATTTCAAAAAGTGCTACAAGAGTATAACAGTCTATCATTTGAGGCCAGGAGTTCCAGACCTGTTGAAGCAACATAGCAAGACTCCATCTATACAAAAATAATAAAAAATAAAGTTAGCCTATAATCCCAGCTACATGGGAGGCTGAGGCAAGAGGTCTGCTTGAGCCCAGGAATTTGAGTTTGCAGTGACCTATGATTGCACATTATACTCTAGCCCAGGCTGTAGAGTACCTGTCTCTAAAAGAAAAAAAATTAGTAGAAGTAGTTGCATGTACCCCTTCTACCCCTTATCCTATGATGAAGTTTAATTCACAAATTAGGCACAGAAAGAGATTAACTAATAATAAAATAGAATATTATAATGATACACTATAATAAAAGTTATATGAATATGGTATCTCTCTTTCTTTTGTTTCTTTCTCAAAATATTTTATTGTATATAATATGTTCAGACTGTGGTTAACTGCAGGTAACTAAATCTGTGAAAAGTAAAACCATGGATAAAGGGCGACTACTACATATAATTTCACTTATTCAGTAAGAAATCAATTATTTAGTTAATAGCATTAAGAACATGAAGAAGGATTTCTTGTTCCAAAAACATTCATTAACATTCAGATTAACACAGAGACTTAACATCAGATCTCTCGAAATCTTGAAACCTAAACAGAAATATTTGCTGAATTTAAGACTTACAGCCATTTTTAATACAACATTTGCTTTTATTTCAGGGAGGTACTATTTCTTGAGTATCCTTAAATAAGGAAAATGCTTTCACATTTGTTGAACATGTAAAAGTATACAAGTTGCTCTACTGAATCTCAAAAATGACACGTTACAGAAATTAACATAATAAGGTATCACATGTATTTACAGCCACGCACCTTTGTGATTACTTTTAGACAATTGCTTGTCCTTTGCTTTATGGCTTTCAGAAATTACCTCCTGGTGGCACCCATGGCTCAGTGGGTAAGGCGCCAGCCACGTACACCAAGGCTGGCGGGTTCGAACCCAGCCCTGGCCTGTTAAACAATGACAACTGCAACAAAAAAATAGCTGGGTGTTGTGGCAGGTGTCTGTAGTCCCAGCTACTTGGGAGGCTAAGGCAAGAGAATCACTTAAATGCAAGAGTTTGAGGTTGCTGTGAGCTGTGATGTGCACTCTATCCAGGGCGATATAGTGAGACTCTGTCTCAAAAAAAAAAACAAAGAAATTACCTCCTTATTCACCCCCAACTTAATAGGTTTATTAATAATGCTATAAGTAAGCTCTACATATCATACAACTTTGGAAATGGACCCTACTTCCTAGGGTCTCATCCACAAAACTAACGTCATCTTATTTTACTTACATAATACAATATGAGAGCGATCGAGGCACTTTTTTATGTAAAATTTCTCAGCACTCCTAAAAAGTGAAGAAGAGATTATTACCCCCTTTTTAAAGATTAAAAAGAAATGGAAGTATGGGTAGCGCAAAGAAGGTTTCTGGTAATATTCTAGTTTCTTGACTTACATACTGATTACAGGCATGTGTCTAGTTTGTAAAAGCTCATCAATCCACAAGCACTTATAATCTGCAGATTCTCCTGTGTGCCATGTTATACTTCAATAGAAAGTTCACATTCAGATTATGAAACACCCAACAACTTGCCTAAGGTCAGTGGTAGAGGCCAGCCCAGATGCAGGCCATGTGACTCCTAGGTAGTTATCCATGCTCTACATCAAACTGCCCATGTTGCTTTCACTGTTAATTTCCTCCCACTCAATCTCTCATTTCTCCTTTGATCATTAACAAAATATTCTGCCTCATCATCAGAATTCACCTGGAACCCTACGCTTTACAAAACCTTCTCTTCAGGCCAACCTAAAGTTACACACATGCAGTAATTTTTATTCCTACAATACCCAAGCCTTAGCCTAGCTAGGAGATATAAATGTATTTCACTAATCAATAAGCCTTGCTTTGGTAGTCTGACTGTAAACCTTGTAATTGCTGCATCATGTACAATTACTTAGTTTAACTGTATGTTATTTTATTACCTAAACTGTTTAAGTCAATCCTTATATTTTCTTCAAAAATGCCAAGAATTAAAATATAGGGGAGAAAAAAATCTCACATCTCTTAGATCCTTTGAAATTATGGAGAAAAGTTAGTAGACCAACTCTGCAGAAACCTGATTTGGTTACATAAATATTTTATATCTTCTACCTATCTTTCTAGCATCATCTCTCAATACCATCTAGGTACAAAATTCATCTAGCTGTACTAACCATAATTATCTTTAAAAGATTGGGGTCTCATCTGCTCCTGACGCTTTTGTGCAACTTTTACAAACTGCTTCTCTGTTTAAAATACACTTCCCCTTATCCGATCCCTTTCTACTAACCCTTTAAAACTTGGCTCAAGTATCTAAGAATTGTTTTTATTTCCCCACAGACCAAATTAAGCTCACTCTCTCTCCCCTGGTGTTCACAAAGCATAGGACTATAGTATATTTGTAGAAAGAATAAAGTGTGACTCACAAAACTCACTGATAAAATATTAAATAAAGTATGTTATACAGTTTAAAAGATAGTTCTACTCAGATGGTGAATCACTCCCCCAGTTTTCACTCTTGAAGTCGGTTTGGTTCCCTTTTTATATTCCGTCACAGCACCTGTGTGGCTTTCCTTCACAGCACTCATCACCACTGAATTCTAAACAGTTGTTTGCAAAATTACTTTATTTCTGTCTCTCTCTTTAGATTGCAAGTTGCATGACAGAAAAGGCAGTGTCTATATTATTTACAACTGTGTCCTCTGGGCCCAGAAGAACCTGGAACATAGTAGCTGCTCAATAAGTTTTGTTGAACAAATGTTTCCAAAAAGATCCCTGCCCTTTTGGGGGAGTTGATACACCATTTCAGTTCACACTTGAAAAATAGTATTCTGACTTGGTATGCCAAAGCTGCTTCACATGTGCAACTTAAATTTATAGACATTATGAAATGATCACAACTACTACAGGTAAACTAAGAAAGTAAAATAATTCATTTTATCATTTCCATGTTTATTTCCCCTATTAAACTGAGTTCCCAAATGGCAGGGAGGATATATAATTATGGTAAGGTAGCTTAACAGTTCAGACTTTATATTCAAACTTCCTTAGATTCCTAGCTTTGCCACTGAAGAGCTTGGAAACCCTAGGCAAGTGGCTCACACTTCTCTGAGCCTCAGTTTACATATATCCATAAAGTGAGGATAATATCACCTACCTTTTGTGATTGTTGTGAAGATTAAATGAATGTCTATAAAATGTTTACACTGTGCCTGCCATTTAATAAGCACTGAATAAAAAAACTATTATTGGCTATTATTAAGCCCTAATGTCTAGTATAATGGCTGACAGTTAATGTTCACATATTTGTTGTTTGATGATTCTTCCATTCATATGTCACAGAATATGAAAGTATTTGAAAGTTTATGGAAAATGAGGTTCTAATAAAGGCCAGGTACTGTTTATTCTCTCCTTTGACCTGTTAATTTTTTAAAAATTATAAAGAAAAGAAATACCTTTAAGAAACCTAGTCAAAGAAAACCAGCAAGGTAGAAAATTCACAACAGGACAATATCCTAAGTTAAACAGCACACAAAAGTCTCTTTTAGAATGTCTTTTGAGACTAACTCTCATTCTGGGACACTAACAAAAAGTAGAGCTTGTGATGTTTAAGTCTTACACAAATTGAAAATATTTACATAAAGATAAATGTAAGAATAAATAAGGTAAGTACTAGAAAAAGCAGCCACAAAAGAATTTACTTTCCATTTAAGGGAAAAAACGATTAAACGCCACCCATTAGAGAACATATACTCTATTAATACTAATCCTAGGTTAATTTTGTCTTAAGTATGACTCTTCTCTCTGTGGACAAGAACCATCACCTAGTGGCTGAAATAAGAAACAGATGACACAATATCTATATTCCTCCTTAAAAGGATCACAGAAATACCACACTGTCCATTTTTTCTTAACCATTTATCCATTACTGATTAACTCCCTTCGTGGCAATTACATCCACAAATTTCTTCTCTCATACCTTTTCCTTATCTTTTATAAATGTTCCTTTCCTTAGGAAAATCACTCCCCCAGTTCTAATTTCTCCAAATTTATGAGTCCAAAAAGTGGATGTACCCAAGCTGCCCATTAATGCTTGGGAGGTACCTATATCAAGGAAAAGGAAAGACTTTAAGGAAAGTTAGTCTTATGAACTAATGTCATCAGTCTCTCATCCATTCATAGTGACTCGTAAAGCTGGTTACTTTGGTTAGGTGGTGACAAAACATTTGGTAACACTATATGCCAAATGAGGCTAGAGTTTATAGAAATGTAGTAAATTTTCAGGATATCGATGTATGATAGTTTCTTTTTGCAGTGTTTGCGCCCAGTCTTATGACAGACCAAATCAAACTAAAGCTAGCCATTCCATGCCTGCTCTGCCTTCAATCTAAATGGACTAAGAGTTACATAATTGGAAGATGTGGAGAGCTACAAATATCAACAGCCTCTGTAACCTCAAAATGAGGTGATTATAAGCAGAACTCAGAGAACTTAGCAGAAGATGAGACCACAGCCCCAAGCTGTTAAGAATTCTCTTCAGGACAGGAAGAAAGCTGGCCAGCAAAAATCAGATTATAGGTGTTGCCTGCCTCAAGGCAGCTGGCTATTAATTTAAAAGCTAAAAGAAAAGAGCAGAGCACAAACTATGGCCAGATATGCTTCTCCCCCATATAGCTTACAGAAAGCAAAAAGATAACAAAATATATATATATATTTTTTTGAGGGAACAATATTGTCATGAAAACCCCAAAACTGCCCTGCAGCAGCCAGCAACTATTAAATCTCTAAAATAATTCATGGCCCCAAATCCTCACCAACAAAACCTTTTAGCTGTGAAAGCTGCGCAGTCCTGAAGAAAACTATGCTTCCCAATGAACACTTTTGATGGGGCCATGAAGAAGGATGGACAATAAAGAACCTCTGGAGAACAGTCAAGGGCTTGTTCTACAACAAAGGAAATCCCTCTTTATTAAGGCCATTCTGAATGCTGCTTTGACACTGCTATCCATTTTGGTAATCAAGTCTACCCTGCTTGAACCCAGCTATCCCAGGATTCAATTATCCCCATTGTGTTTAGGTTTCTTAATGGCAGCAGTTCCCATTGTTAATTTTTTTCTTTTTTAAATTTCAGATTAATATGAGGGTGCAAAGGATTAGGTTACAATGTTTTCGTTTGTTAGGTGAGGTCCCTGTTGTAGTTGTGTCCTGCACCCATCCCATTGTTAATTTCTGACTGATCATAAAGTTCTTCAAGGTTGTTGGGGCTCCTCCTACAAATTTCTTTCTTAAGCAAAGGAAATACACCAAGAGAGTAGAACCCAGGGCTGCCACATCAAAGAAACCAAAACAGGAAGTCTTTGCTTTTCCTGCCGTGTGGGGATTTGTTAACTGCTATGTTTCCCACTCTCCCCCTTTTTAGGGTGGGAACTTTTTACAGAATAGTTTTGCTATTCTTTTTCTACCTATGTAACAATGGAGGAGGGGGCAGTCTGTGGGACACCAGACCATAAGAAGCCACATCAGACCTAATAGAAAGGATTGTACACATATATCACTAAGATATCAAAAGCAAGATATAATAACTAGATAAGACTTACAGGTATTTCCATTAAGGAAGGAGTGAATATGCTCTTTGTATGAGAAAAGGATAGAATTAGGATTAGATAAAGAGGTGTATTGTTGCAAAAATTATTAATCATCCACTCATTTTCCCCTTCTTTCTTGCTATTAGAACCCCAGTGTTGTTGGGCTCTAATGTGCTCAAGTAAAAATATATTTTCCAGCTTTGCAGTAAATGGGGCAGTCATGTGATGTAGCTTGGCCAATCAAATAAAAGCATACTTCACTGAATGTGGTTTAGATGAAAGCACTTTAAAGAGATCTTCCTCATTAGGCAGGTACTATTTTGCTCCTCTTCCTCTTCCATTCTGCTTGGAATACAAATGGGATAATTGGAGCCTGGAGAGCTATCTTGTAACTGGGAGCACATAATAAGATGGCTAGGAAGGTCAGAAGACCCACTACCAGACTTAGAATGCTTACCTTAGGAATTTTAATTTGACAAAAGAAAAATGAATTCAAATTTATTTAGGCCACTGTTATTTGTGTTTTCTGTTCCACATATAAAACTCAATTCCTAACTGATACACACACATGATACTTAACTACTTACTTAGACAAACTTATTTCAAATTTATGAGGTCTGATAATTAAGTTTGGAAATACATCCTAGAAAAAGTGCTACATACCTCACTGCTGAATATCACTATGATCATCATTGAAGAACTCTGTTTGGGAATCTATACATTGATGCCATTGCCTAGTCCACCCTACAAAGCAATTCAGGAATGCTTTTTCTGGAATGACCATCAGAGCTATTGTCATATGAGATCTGATAATTAAGTTTGCAAACTTGCCACTGTGTGCTTACATTGGCAACACTCTACAAACATTTCAGTAAGGTTTCACAACCTTGATGTATCGGTGTCTTACAGCTGTGTTCACGTGGATGTGTGGCAGTACCATGCTGAGTGGTATTCATTATTGTTGTGTGTTTTTGTGTGCTGTATGATGATAGCTCTCATGGTTATTTAAATAAAAGAGTTCCAAAATTACTTTGAAGAGTGTACTAGGCACTGGCATTGGTACACAACTGGCATTGGTACACAGCTATACCACTGGCATTGGTACACAGTGATAATCAGCAATGAGGTATGTAACACTTTATCTAGGATGAGTTTGTGAACTTAACTGTCAGACCTCATATGTTAGACAAAATAGAATCTGTAAAAAGCTATATCAGGTGCTTAAAAAACACTGTATCAGGTTCATTTAGTCTGATTGTCACATACTTGTCATCAATAGGCTGCCTCATGTCCACTTCAGGCCTGGTTAACCAATCAGGGCACTCTCTTCCATTAAATTGGAAGTATGCCAACAAAAATGTCTCAATAGCTACAACTGATATTGACCTGGGACCCAATATACAGCCTACTGTCCATCTGTATTAACTTCAGTTTTTCTCAGGTCTAGAATTCTAGGGTGCTATGACAAAATTATACACCTTACAAAGGAGAAAATACGTTAAGTAAAGGTTTCTACACATATTAACTCAGATATGTTTTATATAATCTAAGTCTACGACTTTGGACTAGCCACATTTTCTCCAAAAATGCTGTTTCCTCATTTATGAAATGGATAAAACAGAAAAACTTACTTACCTTATATAATTGATATGAACATCATATACAAAATGTGTAAAAAAAAACTGAAACTTAAATTGTTAGGAACACAGAAGTTATTAATAAATGTGTAATTTATTCTTTGCAAATAGCATAAATTTGCTACCCATTAGGAATACTTAACATCTAAAACTAAATTCATTTCAAGAATATGGTTATATTGTCTTAGGTAGTGGTACAGAAAACTCTACTAATTCATTCATTCTTCTGATTTTAAACTTAAACAAATAAATAAATAAATGACCAAGGTGGACAAGGCACAAAAAGATCAAGAATCTATTCCAATTGTGTCCACTGCTTTAACTTCACCAGACAGAAATAACACTAGCATTCAAGAAGAATTCGGTATTAGTTTAGTCTTCTAAAAAAGAAAGAAGAAAAAGTAGTTTCATTATGGTAAAGGGAAATACACATAATATGTTTTTAATTTGAAGAAAAGGAAAGGAGGGTGGTGCCTGTGGCTCAAAGGAGTAGGGTACCGGCCCAATATTCCAGAGGTGGCGGGTTCAAACCCAGACCTGGACAAAAACTGCAAAAAATAAATAAATAAATAAATAACAAGGAAAGGAAAGGAATCTCTTCAGTTCTACAGATTAAAATTTACAAGGTAAAAATAACTAGGCAAGTTAAATTAAATTAGCAAATATTTGATGTTGCTATTATAATACTGAATAATAGAGGACCAGCAACCTCAAGGAGAGCTGTGAAGTACAACCCTTCACATCCAAGTTTCAGTATCCAGGATAAAAAGATAATTGAAGTTTCAGTGCATATTAAGTTTGGGTAATATAAAAAATATACTCAATTAAAATTCCAGTATTAGTGGCTTTAAAACAGGTGCTGCCAATACATAGTTCCAGGTAAAGCTTATTAACATTTTCAAAACTTACTTCAATTTCTTTTTCAACCTTCAGAACCACTTGGAAAATCTAGAAATGCAACTTAAGGAAGCTTGGGAACTGAATCAGCATTAGGAACGAAACGGTAACAATGTAGAACAAGTTACAAAGACAACTTTAAAGTCAATCTTGCTTAGATTACTTTTGGTAACTTACACACTGAACATATAACACAAATCCCAACTACAGAAAACAAAAAGCATATATGCAGATAGCACAACTGATTGTTCTACAAGTGCTATAAATGCACTGAAATGCTTAAAGGGCCTCAGTTTTAAAAATGAACAAATAGTCCAGGTATGGTGGCTCAGACCTTTAATCCTAGCACTCTGGAAAGCCGAAGCAGGTGGACTGCTTGAGCTCAGGAGTTCAAGACCAGCCTGAGTAAGAGCGAGACTCCATCTCTATATTAAAAAAAAAAAAAGACATACAGGCAGAGTTGGGAAATTTAAAGTTAAACAGAAAATATTTTTTAGAACAATGGCTCTAAAGGGGAGCAGAAAAGTAGGTGATGACTGCATAAAGAGTTGAGGGTAAGAAGACACTGCAGCATGTTTACATAGGGATACTAAAGACCAGCAAAGACAGATGAGCAAAGGATCGGGGATCAATTCTGTAGAACTAAAAGGGAGCAAGTGCTGGAGCCACATTCTTGAGTGGGTCAGAGCAAATGTCATTGATTGCATAAATTGAGAGATGGACCTTAAACAGCACAGAGAGTTATGTGCTACATATGCCAACAAGAGCATGATATATGGGTTCAGATAACGGTAGGCAATTTTAATAGTAAAACCATAGAGGCATTCCCTTCTTACTGTATTTTTTTAATGAGTATGGTGAATTTCTTATTAATTTTTTTACATATACATGTGTTTATTTGGTTTCCACTTTTTGCCTCCACAAAATTAAAAAGGCTTAAAATTTAGTAACAATAACAATGTTTAAGATAAGGACTAAACAAAAACCTCATAAGGAACTAATGAAGATAAATACATTCAGAAAAGAAATCAGATGATTGCTGCAACAAAATATTGAGCAATAACAATAATGCAAAAAAAGTAACATTCACATTGTCAAATTAGAGTATGTCTATTATAGAATGCTTTAACTCTGAGGTTCAGTATGGAGTCATCAGTCAATTTCTTTTTTTTTTTCCAAGCCTCAAAAACTAGACAACTAATATTTATAAATAAAAATAAAATATAATTTCAAAAAACAGATCATGCCAAATCTCACAGACAATAGAAAATGAAGAAATACTTCAAATACTTCACCTGGATACACCTGATATTAAAATTTGAAAAAATATAATGAAGGGGAAATTACAAACATATTTCACTTATAAATGAGGATGCAATATCCTAAACAAAATATTAACAAGTTGAATTAATGTTTAAGTAATGTACTTTGGTCAAAATTAAATCTAATTTATATGAGAATTAGTCACTATTTTCTTTTCTTTTTTTTTTCTTTTCCTTTCCCTCACCCCCTCCCTCCTTCTCTGTCTGCTCTCCTCCCCGAATGCCCCATCATGTCACTAATTGTCATTAATTGTCCTCACATCAAAGGTGAATACATAGGGGTCATGCTTCTCCATTCCTGTGATGCTTCACCAAGAATAATGTGTTCCACCTACATCCAGGTTAGTACAAATTTAAAGTTAAAATCAAAATATTCTGGCTACCTAAGAAGATAAGAGCTTCTTTCAAAAACTCAGCTGTGTTTAAATTGCCAAAATGTGGAAACAACCTAAATGCCCACCAACCCAGGAATGGATTAATAAACTGTGGTATATGTATACCATGGAATACTATTCAGCCATTAAAAAGATGGAGACTTTACATGTTTTGTATTAACCTGGATATTACTACCTAATAAACAGAAGTAAATTTTGCCTAACTGGAATTAACAATTTCTGGAAAAAGTGGTCGAGAAGTAAGCTGTATCAAAACATAAAAATAAAATATTGTATGATCTGCAAGATCAGCCACATGAAAGAGAAATTAGAAGGCAAATTCTTCATTACAGGTACCTCCCAAACTAGGTCTTTAAAGGTTTTTCCTTCCTAGTTTCTGACCAGGAGATATTCTCCATTCTTGTAGGCTAGCTGAGTCCATACACAGATACAGACATATTTTTATACAATGTCAAATTCCTAACCAAATATTCAAATATTTAATACTAATGAAGTCTTTATCTGCTACCTAAGCAAATAAAACTGGGGATGCTATGTCTCTTCATTTCCAAGACAAATGCACTTAAATACTCTAGATACATCCTAGACTTATAGTGAAATGATAAAAACAATGTATCAAGTTAAGGAATCATCTTGGATTCAGAAGGAGCAGTAAGCAATACATTAATTATGAACAGAAGGAAGTGGTTGAAATCAGGGCCATTTTACCCTTTTCAGGAAATCATAAGACTTTTATTTTAACGTATCAGGCACAGCAGGCTCAGCTAATACTGAATTAAAAGCTTAACTATACTCTCTTTGATACCTATAGAAAGCAGTGATATCATCCTAATTACTTTAAGCCACACCTATGAAGGCAGTAACAAAATCATATCTACAGAAACCATTAATCCATTACAAATACTACTTTTCCTCAGCTAATTCCAGGTGAAGAAATGTAATTCTAAACAAAATAAACCAAAGCATTAACAATATCATTACATTTTTCCATCTGAGAAATGTTAATACTTATTGAATTCACAGAAAATAACACAATCTTCAATCTTTTCTCCATTTCATTTTCTCTTCTATTCTGTAATTAAAAAAAAAAAAAGCCCTAGGATCCCAATTTGACCATCTGCCAAGAGATCGTAAAGCCATCTGAAGTTTTAGATGACAGAGCAGCCACAGATAGCTCTAGATGGTCTGAAAAACTTGGGGATACTGGCTATATTTACATGTTTTGCCTATGCTTTTTAGCAAGAATTCCAAACAACTCAAAAGTAGGATGGGGAAAAAGCACTTAGAATTAGTACTATCCAGAACAAGAGAAGAAAACAACTTTAAGAGAATAAGGTATTCCACCTGAAATGAATCTCTCATGTTGTTTGTTTTAATGCAATGCTGGCAAGTCACTGTGAGGTAACTCATAATACAAATAAATGCTGGGAAGATTAAATAGAATCCATCAATACCAAACAATACTATTTTGAAAGTAACATTTATACAGTGGTCATTTAAAGATAAAACATTTTAGGTTCAGCACCTGTAGCTCAAGTGGCAAGGGCGCCATCCACATACACCAGAGCTGGAGGGTTCAAATCCAGCCCAGACCTGCCAAACAACAATGACAACTACAACCAAAAAAGAGCTGGGCGTTGTGGCAGGCACCTGTAGTCCCAGCTACTTGGGAGGCTGAGGCAAGAGAATTGCTTAAGCCCAAGAGTTTGAGGTTGCTGTGAGCTGTGACGCCACAAGCACTCTACCCAGGGCAACATAGTGAGACTTCTGTCTCAAAAAAGAAAAAAGAAAGAAAACATCAATTCTCTCAACAATAACACAAGAAAAGGATAATAACCTCATTTTAGAGGTGAAGAAATTGAAGGTAAGAGGATAAATAATTCCCTCAAAATCCTAAACTTTGGGTGGCGCCTGTGGCTTAAGAAGTAGGGCATCAGCCCCATATACTGGAGGTGGCAGGTTCAAACCTGGCCCCATCCAAAAAAAAAAAAAATCCTAAACTCAATTTTTAAAAATTGCAACAATAATAAATAAATATATAAACCAAACCAATCAGAGCTAGGATTTGAACCCTGGGCTGTCTTCTAACTTCAGATCCTTCACTTGAAGACTTCTTACTCCATTTCTCAAATCCTTGCTAACATCTAAAAGGGAAAGTTAGCTAATGAGCTGCAATATGGCAAAGTAAATCAGCTCTCCTATGGATTTCCTCTTTATCAAATACAAGTGAGAGCTCTACAGCAAAAAAGGCTGATATGAGAAGAAAGGAAAGACCACCCAACTGCCAAGTAGCTAGATGGTGCTGGGACAAGAAGCACAGAATTCTTTTAGTTCTGTGGTCTAAGGACAGGAGATCAACCAGGTTGGAGAAAGAGGAATGGTCTGCATGACTTTAACAATAATAATAGCTAATATACTGTACCAGACTCTCTGCTAAGTATTATACATTCTTATCAGGTTGAAGTTTCACAATATGATAGAGTTTTCAGAGAAGAAAACTTAAGGCTAGAGCAGATTAAGTCATATAATTAGGAAGCAGCAGAGATGGGATTTAAATCCGAGCAGCCCAACTCCAAGGAACTCTTTTTAAACCATGCTGTTCCCACCAAGCTCAGGCTCCTGCACTCACCTTGGGAGAAGTGATCTTGATGTAAACAATGATGGGGGCCAGTGAGGTCTTGGACAGCTGGGCTGGGTGGTTGATGGTGTCAGCATCCAGAGCAACCAATTGAAGGGTCCGGGCCAACTCAAAGATTCGCTCGATCTCACTCTGCACCTCAGCTGGGGGCACAGAGTCATGAGGAGGGGGAAACGTAAGGTGGTCTCCAGGAGGCAGCATGTGGAGGGACACTTCACTTTTGGAGACAGGCCACCCACTACCTCCCACCCTTCCCACATCTGGCCCAGAAAGAGGGGGTGAAGAAGGCAGGGATGGGCTCACCCAGGCTAGAGCGCGTGTTGGAGCGCTCGATGATGATGTGCTTGCTGGGGTTGTTGAGGACTGAGCGCTTAGCCAGGGAAATGTCTGCTGTCACACGGGTAATGGAGATCCTGAGGGACAGAGGCAGTTAAGGGTTGAGGTGAGCCGACTCCCCGACTCCAGGATGCCTCCTGTCCCTCAGTCAAGAGCCTAGGACTGGCTGTGAGTGGTGGCTCATGCCTGTAATACTAGCATTCTGGGAGGCCAAGGTGGGTGTATTGCTTGAGCTCAGGAGTTCAAGACCAGCTTGAGCAAAAGTGGGACCCTCTCTCTACCAAAAATAGAAAAACTAGCCAGGCATTGTGGTAGGTACCTGTAGTCCCACACACTTGGGAGGCTGAGGCAAGAGAATAGCTTAAGCCCAACAGATTGAGGTTGCTGTGAGCTATGACACCACTGGCACTCTACCCAAGGGCCACAAAATGAGACTCTATCTCAAAAAAAAAAAAAAAGAAAACAAAGAGGGCCAGGTGTGCGTGGCTCACGCCTGTAATCCTAGCACTTGGGAGGCCAAGGTGGGTGAACTGCCTGAGCTCACGAGTTTGAGATCAGCCTGAGCAAAAGTAAGACCCTGTCTCTAAAAAATAGCCGGGCATTACAGCAGGCACCCATAATCCCAGCATCTTAAGGAGACTGAGATAACTTGAGCCCAAGAGTTTGAGGTTGCTGTGAGCTGTGATGCCACAATACTCTACCAAAGGCAACAAAGTGAGACTCTGTCTCAAAAAAAAAAAAGAGCCCTAGGATTGTCATTCAAGGCATCCTACCCAGATCCAGCAGCAGACAACCCTGGTGGGAGTGGGAGCAGTTCTTAGAGTCCTACCTGCCATCAAACCGATGCTTCAAGAAGTCAAATAAAGCTTTCTGCATCATGTCTGTAACCTGGGATTGAGAGTCAGGGGAGGGAGAGAAGAGAGAAGTCAGGCATTTAAAGTCACTCAGGAGGTTGGGCTTCTGGGTACATTCGCCCTCATGGACCACTTGTTTCTGAAAATCCCAAGAAGAATGGGCTTCTACACAGATGAGGGGGCTCCTTCCGGATCTAAGGGGCCTCCAGTGCAGTCTGATTCCAAAGGCCTTTCAAGGTGGTATCTCTGGGAGGGTTCTTCCGGGGCTTTCTTTAGGAGATGGGTCCTTCTGAGTGGGTCTCTCTGTGAGATGGGCCATCTGGGGATTTTCTGTAGCCCTCTGGGGAGGATACCCTGGGAATCTGGATGTTTCTGAGGGGTTTCCCTGGAGTCTGAAGACTTTTCTATGGAGTCTCTCCAAAGGCCTGGGCCTCTTTGGGTCCAGGGATTCTTACCTCGTAGCCCTTGAGCGACGGTCCCACCAGGATGATGGGCCTCATAGAAGGCACCACGTCATAGGGGGGCACATGCTCTGCCTGGGGGAAGCAGGGAGGGGAACCCCAGAGTGGAGATAGCATCAGCTCCTGCCCCTGCGCCTCAGGCTCCCGCATGTATCCTATCCTCCCCCTGGTCCCAGAGCCCAGATGTAAGAATCAGGGTGGGGGTGGGAAGGGTTGGCCAGGGAGAGCCAGGAGGGATGGGGGAAATGGGGACAGTATGGGAACAGGTGTTAGAAGTTCCCTCTAGCTCATCCCAGGGAGTGCAGAGGGAGACACAGAAAGCTGTGATACTCACCGACTTCTGCTTCTGTTTGGCTGAGTCCAGAGATTGCCAAGAGAGGGATTGGGAAGGAGAGAGGGAAGGGGACCCAGGCAAGGGCAGAGGGTGCCAGGACAAGAGAGGGAGAGCAGGCAGACGAGGAGAGATAATAGGGCATGCATGTTAGTGACAGACAGAGCCAGAAAGAGGGGATGGGACCCCATGACATGGGGGAGCCAGAAATGGCCCTGCATCAGGGCTGGGAACAGGACTGACAGTCAGTCCAGAGGACTTGGGAATATGCAGACATATCCTGTCCCCTTTGTAAGTCTTGGAAAAGAGCTGGAGAGGACAATAGCCCCCAACTTGGTATCCATTTCCTGCCCCAGTGCATGCCAACCTGCCCCTTTTAAGGGTTCCCTTGATTGTCTACAAGGGAACCTCTACAGCCAGTGAGGCCCCACCCCCAAGTGCCCACCCATGGAACCAAAAGAGGGCAAAGAAGGAAGGCCATTCTGCTCCCTACTTCACATGCCAGGGTGGAGCAAATACTGCAAGAGTCCACTGGCAGTGAGGGGAAAGGTCAGGTTTTGTCAGCACCAGACCCTGCCTCCTCACAAGAGCAAGAATCAGGCCTTTTGGGGGAGCAGACCAGGCTGGGGCTGTGCCTGAGCTACCCTTCCCTCCACCTCAGCAAGAAGCCCCAACATACACAGAATAGACTTGCACTACATGTGACTCCATTCCAGCCCTACACCCCCCCACGAGAGAGCTGGGCCCTGATTCCGCCCCCTCTTGCCAGAACCCAGCAAGAATTACCTTCTTAAAGAAGGGGATGCGTTTGCCATGAGGTGGTGGGGTGGTGACACTGCTAACACTAGTCTTGGCAGAGCCACTCTGCTCAGCAAGCTCTGCCTCCTCCTCTTCTAACTCTAGGGGGTCTAGTTCAAAGGCTAAGTTAGTCATTTCATTACCTGGACCGGAGAGTCAGGAGAGAGGGAGGAGGGAGGCGAGGTGGGGAGGAGTGAGATGAACGAGGAGACACAGTACAGAACGCAGGGTTGGGGTGGGGAGAAAAGAAAGAAGAAGAGGTGAATGGAACAGGGCTGGGAGAAATGAAGGGGGACAGGGGAACCAGGCAGAGAGATGGAGCTGCCAAAGCAAGGGCAGAGGAGTGACATGACAGGCCCAGCCTGTGGGGTATCCTACTCTTCACGGACGGGGCACCACCACATGTATTTGGGTACTCAGGGTTGGGGTGCCTCCTACCACTCTGGAAGGAGGGCCAGGCAGTTGGGGAAGACCACCCACCCAGGAGCTGCCCTCCAGCCCTCTGGACAGCAACAGCTCTTACCACTGGCAGGGGGTGTGGGGCGGCGTGTGCCAGTCACCACGTCTCCCAGACTGGAACTGGAGTTGTCACCTGATTTGCTGTGTGAACACAGAGGCAAATGGAGCTTGTGAGCAAAGAGGCAGGTGTAGGGGTGGGGGAATCTTGTCCTCTCACATGCTGCAGCCCTGGAGGTTCTCCAGCCCCATGGGTGGTGCCACAGGCAGCTAGGTGGCCTCAGGGTCAGGGGTCAGCCCCTGAGGCCTGGTCCTCGCCAGACAGTCTCTCTGGGGCTTGGAGTGCCCACCCCCAGCCAGACACCTGGAGCTGAGGCGGCTCTGACGCAGCTTCTGTTCCTGCAGCAGGCGCAGGCTGTCCAGCTTGACGGGGCTGGGGATGAAGCCAACCTCACAGCCCTCCTTCACCAGCCGCCCGATCCACCAGTCATTATTGTATTTCTGTGAACACAGCAGGCAGGCGGAGATACCAGTAGGGAAACTGGAGGTGCAAGCCAGCAGTGACCCTCCAGGGACTACCACCCTGGACTTGGAGTCTCTGCCTGGGGGAGGCACCCTCAGCGATCCCTACCGCCAGCTCTAGCCTCTGTGTAGAGCCCCCAGTTCTCAGGGTAACTCAGGACCAGCACCCTCTCTGATCATGAACCATCCTTCCTCCCCCAGCACATCCCCATTCTGAGAGTGCCCCCTCCACGTGTCTACAAAGGCAGGAGTAGTAAACACTGATACCTACGTACCAGTGGCACACCACCACTCCATTCAGTCCTCCTGACAGACCCTCCAACAACCTTGTGACCCAAGGATTACCACCCAATTTTACCAACAAAAAATGAGGGGCTCAGAGAGATGGAAAGATGCGTGTAGGGCCACACAGCATATTCAGCCCAACCTGCTTGTCTCAGAAGCCTATTTTTCCACTAGAGCTCTCTGGCTGCCCCTCTCCTGCCACCCACTCCCCTGCCCTCCCCTCTTCCCACCTCCTTGATATGCAGAAAGTCCTTGGGCTCAAAAGTGATGGCCACTCCCTGCACAGGCACCTCATCTCCTGGAGATGGATTATAGCCGACATTTGTCCGCACAGCAAATGCTACTGGCTTGGTCTAGAGGAGGTACAAGGAAGAAGATGACAACCAGAAGGTACAACTTCCTGACAGCAGTGGCGATCATGCAGAGGTTTCCTTTATAAATTGTCCATTAAATTGTATACTGAGGCCAGGAGTGGTAGCTCACAGTTGTAATCCCAGAACTCTGGGAGGCTGCGGTGAGAAGGTCATTTGTACCCAGGAGTTCAAGACCAGCCTGAGCAACAGAAAAAGATCTCAAAAATTAAAAAAAAATTTTTTTAGACACAGAAGCTCATTCAGTTACCTTCTGGGTAACGGTGGGTCACAGCTCACAGCAACCTCAAACTCTTGGGCTCAGGTAATTCTCTTGCCTCAGCCTCCCAAGTAGCTGGGACTCCAGGTGCCCACCACAATACCTGGCTATTTTTAGAGATGGAATTTCACTCTTGCTCAGGCTGGTCTCGAACTCCTGAGCTCAAGCAATCCGCCTGCCTTGGCGTCCCAGAGTGCTAGGGTTACAGGCATGGTCCACCACACATGGTCAAAAATAGAAAATTCAAAAAATTTTTTATCTTGTAATCCCACCTACTCAGGAGGCTGAGGCAGGAGGGCCACTTGAGCTGGGAAGTTCAGGGCTGAAGCAAGCTATTATTGTGCCATTGCACTCTGGCATGGGTGACAGAGCATGACCCAATCTCTAAAAGAATAAATAAATAAGTATACATATATTTTTTTCTTTTTCTTTTCTTGCGAGACCAAGTCTCACTCTGTTGCCCAGACTAGAGTGCCAGGGGTGTCAGCTTAGCTCACAGCAACCTCAAACTCCTGGGCTAAAGGAATCCTCCTACCTGCTAAGTAGCTGGGTCTATAGGTGCCCACTCACCACAAACCCAGCTAATTTTTCTATTTTTAGGAGAGACAGGGGTCTCACTCTTGCTCAGACTGGTCTGAAACTCCTGAGCTCAAGTGATCCTCCTGCCTTGGCCTCCCAGAGTACTAGGATTATAAATGTGAGCCACTGTGCCCAGCCAATATACATTTTTTTAAATGTATATTGAGGGCAGTGCCTGTGGCTCAGTGGGTAGAGCGCTGGCCCCATATACCGAGGGTGGCAAGTATGACCCCAGCCCCAGCCAAACTGCAACAAAAAATAGCTGGGCATTGTGGTGGGTGACTGTAGTCCCAACTACTAGGGAGGCTGAGGCAAGAGAATCACCTAAGCCCAGGAGTTGGAGGTTGCTATGAGCTGTGATACCACAGCACTCTACTGAGGGCAATAAAGTGAGACTCTGTCTCTTTTTTTTTTTTTGAGACAGAGCCTAAAGCTATCCCCCTGGGTAGAGTGCCATGGCATCACAGCTCACAGCAACCTCCAACTCCTGGGCTCAAGCGAGTCTCCTGCCTCCACCTCCCAAGTAGCTGAGACCACAGGCACCCGCCACAATGCCCGGCTTTTTTTGGTTGCAGCTGTCATTGGTGTTTGGCGGGCCGGGCTGGGGATTCGAACCCGCCACCTTAGGTGTACGTGGCTGACGCCTTAGCAGATTGAGCCATAGGCGCCGAGCCTATACTTTTTTTCTTTTAAGAGAAAGAGTCTCGGCTCGGCGCCTGTGGCTCAATCGGCTAAGGCGCCAGCCACGTACACCTAAGGTGGGAGGTTTGAATCCCCAGCCCAGGCCCGCCAAACAACAATGATGGCTGCAACCAAAAAAAAAAAAAAAATGGCCAGGCGTTGTGGCGGGTGCCTATGGTCCCAGCTACTTGGGAGGCGGAGGCAGGAGACTTGCTTGAGCCCAGGAGTTGGAGGTTGCTATGAGCTGTGATGCCATGGCACTTTACCCAGGGGGATAGCTTGAGG